>LS990917.1:17661419-17931728 GCA_900464855.2 Musa schizocarpa
CGAAGCTCGCTGGGCGGTGCAACCTCTCCGATCAAGAGGTGCAACCGCCGATCCCGAATTCGGGATTTGATCGTTTTGAGCTCCAAATTTGATCTGGGTTGGGACCTATAAATACCCCACCCATTTAGCACAGAAAAGAGCAACAGATCCACACGAATTCTTGATCTTTTCTGTGATTCTAAGAGCTCAAATTTGTGTAAAAGTCCTAAAGTTCTCCTCTTTCTTTTCTTCAAGTCTTGAGTTGTAAAGAGAGAAAAAGGATCTGTAAGGGTTGTCTCTGAGCCCGTCAAAAGGTGAAACTGTAAAAAGGGCAGTTGGCCTTAGCCCATTGAAGGAAGGCAGCTAGTTGACGTCGGTGACCTCGTCGGAGGAGGAAGCCAAAAGTGGAGTAGGTCAAGACTGACCGAACCACTCTAAATCTCTGGTTTGCTTTTACTTTGAGCACTTTATCATTACTGCAAACCTCCTACATACCTACTGCCCTCTGCGCTTTTACAAACGAGTCTCTAAGTTCCGATCTTTCCGAATCTCCATTCAGACGTAAATCGGTGTTTTCGTACGATCTTTACACTGCAGTTTACGCTTACGTTTTGATTCCATTTATAACTGCAAATTGCTTTATGCGTATTCATAAAACGGTTTTCAAAGTTCAAAACTGCTTTTAAACATAAAACTGCATTTAGACGTAAAATTACGCTTTGACGTAAAAACTGCGTTTAGACGTAAACTGCGTTTAGACGCAAAACTGCGTTTAGACGTAAAACTGCGTTTAGACGCAAAACTGCGTTTAGACGTAAAACTGCGTTTAGATGCAAAATTACGTTTAGACGTAAAACTGCACTTAGACATAAATCTGCATTTAGACGTAAAACTGCACTTAGACGTAAATCTGCACTTAGACGTAAAACTACGTTTAGAGGCAAACTGCGCTCAGACGCAAACTGCGCTTAAACGCAAACTGTGTTTAGACGCAAACTGTGTTTAGACGCAAACTGCGCTTAGACGCAATCTGCGCTTAGACGCAAACTACGCTTAAATGCAAACTGCGCTTAGACGCAATCTGCATTTAGATGCAAACTGCATTTAGACGCAAACAGCGTAAACTACACTTAGATACAAAATGTGAATCGGCTTTTACATCGAAATCATTTTTATCGGACGAATGCAGCTTTCGTTTTTAAATCGCTGAAAAATATCCGCTGCACTAATTCACCCCCCCCCCTCTTAGTGCTCTCGATCTCGATCCTTCCGAAGATTTTGATCCGAAGATCCGAAGAAGGTGAACGCCCAAATCCTTCTTCTATTTCTCACTATCTCCTCTCCCTGTTTTCGTTTTCTGCACCAATCTTCTTTCTTCCTCCACAACTGCAGCTCATGCAGAACATAGGGGCACATTCACCTGCTTTCCCTTACTCTCGTTCCTTCTTTTTTTTCTTTCCCAAATGTAGCTGCCACATCCACCGCCGCTACCGTTGCCACAGTCGCAGCCCCTTCCACTGCACTGACTTCTTCCTCCTCTTCTTTCGCAGACACAGCTGCTGCAAACGCAGCCGCAGTTGCCGCCACCACAGCCACAATCATGGTTGTAGCTCCTTTTTTTTTCCCTTTCCTTTCTTTCTCTTTCCCAAAAGTAGCTGTTGCAGCCACCACCGCTGCCGCAGCTACTGCAGCCACTGCCGCCGCCATAGCTGCTACCGCAGCTGGCAGCTACAGCCACCTTCCCCTCTTCCTCTTCTTCCCTCTCGTTCTTCTCTTCCAGTTGCAGCTGCCACCACTGCAGCCACAGCCTCTTCTTCCTCCCCTGCTCTTCTTCTTCTCTTCTTCTCCTCTCCTTCCCTTCTCCTCCCCGACGCCACACACACCCTCTCCTCTGTTTCCTCCTGCAGGAAATAGAGGTGTCACAACCTCTTCTCCCGCTTCTCCTTCTTCTCTTCCTCTTCTTCTTCTTCTCCTTTTCTTCTTCTCCTCTTCTTCCCTTCTCCTCCCCGATGCCCCACACCTCCTCGCTGCAGCCCTTGCCGCAGCCACCCTCCTCTCTATTCTTCTTCTTCTCTTCTTCTCCTCTTCTTCCTTTCTCCTCCCCAACGCCCCACAGCTCCTTGCTGTAGCCCTTGCCACAGCCATCCTCCTCTTTTCTTCTTCTTCTTCTTCTTCTTCTTCCCTTCTCCTCCCCGACGCCCCACACAACTTAACGGTTTAGTCCTTGAAATTTCTATATTTACATATAGGTCCTCCGATTTACAAATAATTACTTATTAATAAATTTCAAAAGTGAGGGATATTACATAACTGTCATTCCTTCCTATTCTTTGGAAGGATGACTTCTTGCTCTTTATGAGCTTTGCAAGTCATTTCGTAAGTCATTAATGACCTGATTAATTCTTCAAAAGGAAAGTTGTTTAAATCTTTAGCCTCTTGAATAGCAGTGACTTTAGGGTCCAGACTATTTGGAAGAGATCTTATAATTTTATTGACGAGCTCAAAATCCGAAAATCTTTTATCGAGTCCTTTTAGACCATTGACGACATCCGTAAAACAGTTATACATGTCACATATTGTCTCGCTCAGTTTCATTCGAAAAAGTTCATAAGAAAGTACTAAAAGATTGATTTTTGACTCTTTCACTCTACTTGTGCCTTCGTGAGTCACTTCAACTATATGCCAAATATCAAATATAGTTTCACAAATTGAAATACGATTGAACTCGTTTTTATCAAGTGCACAAAATAAGGCATTCATAGCCTTTGCATTAAGAGCAGAGTCTTCTTCTCTAATTCATTCCAATTGATCATTGGAAGAGAAGACTTTGAAAATCCATTTTCAATAATATTCCAAAGTTCAAAATCCATGGAAATAAGAAAGATCCTTATTTAGGTCTTCCAATAAGTGTAGTTCGTCCCATTGAACATGGGCGGACGTATAATAGAGTGGCCCTCTTGGTTTCCGACGTATGCTATCTCTCTTGAGTTTTAATCCAATTGAGAGTTAACCCCACTCTGATACCAATTATTAGGATCAAGAGCACTAAGAGGGGGGGGGGGGGGGTGAATTAATGGAGCGGAAAACTTTCGATGATTAAAGCGACGTTCGTATGATAAAACATTTTTAATGAAAAAACTATTTCGGAAAGTTCTTCAACTTAAGATCAAGTGAAAGTATAGTTGAAGTAAAGCAACGGAGACAGTTTGCAGTTAAGATAGAGAGCAAAATGTAAATGCAAACCGAGATTTATAGTAGTTCGGTCAATCTTGACATACATGCACTTTTGGCTTCCTCCTCCAATGAGGTCATCGACGTCCACTAGAGGCCTTCCTTCAATAGGTGAAGACCAACCACCCTTTTACAGCTTTACTCCTTTTGACAGGCTTAGGAGACAACCCTTACAGACTTCCACTCCTCTCTTGAATGATCAAAACTTAGAAGAAAAGAGGGAGAAGAACTTCTTGCCTTTTACAACACTTTTAAGCTCTCAAATTCTCAGAATAAATGCAAGCTTTCAGTGTCCTTTCATGCAGGAAAGGGTGGGGTTTATATAGGCCCCAACTAGTTTGAATTTGGAGCTCAAAAGTGTCATCTCTAGGATTTCCGGGGTCCTAGTGGTACCACCGCCATAACTGAGCAGTACTACCGCCTGGCATCTGACATTGGGTGGTACTACTGCTCAGTCTGGGCGGTACCACCTCCTAGTAGAGCTCGGAGATCGAGCTCTGGTGGTACCACTGCCTGACTGGGGTGGTACCACCGCTTGGCAGTAATAACTACCGATAGTACCACCGCTTGATAGGGGTGGTATTACCACCCAGAATTCCTAGGAGGCCAAGTCTCTTGGGCGATGCCATCGTCGGCCAGGAATTCTGGGTCCGAATGGGCTGATCCATTCGACCCAATTTGGGTCTATTTAGAGCCCAATTGGCCAAGTTAATGAGATCACCTCCCAATTTTAACTTAATCTACCTGCTAACCACGACACTTAAGACATTAATGCTACAAATCGTGTTTTGGTGCGTCAATCGCTTTTTCCGATGAACTTCCGACGAACATCGGATGAACCCTCAGCGATGCTCCAACGGACTTCCGGCAAACTCCTGGACTTGCGATGATCCTCTTGGCAAGTTCTGACGAGCTTCTTTGGCAAGCTCCAGGACTTCTCGGATTGTTCCTATAGAACCTCCGACGATTGTCCGGACTTCCGATAAACTCTCGAACCCCCAATGTGATCTTGGTCTTGATTCTGGCTCAACACTAGTTGCATGTCTTATTGCCATCGTAGATAATCCTAAACACTTATCTCAACATACGGATTAGATAACCAAATGACAATTGATTTCATCATCAAAATCCGAGATTCAACAGGTTGATCTTCGTCTATTAAAGAAAGATCAATAGTAGATGTTGGTGGTCTTGACGGAAGAGAAATTGACGGAGTGGATGTAGGTCACGATGACCGAAAATCTGGTTTGTATTTCCTTTTTGCAATTTACTTTTATAGCAAACTGCTTTTCCTCCTTATTGTGATTTTACTACGCCTACACTTACTAACAAGCATTGAATTTCAAGTTATCTTCCGAGTTCAGTTTTTATTGTACAAAACACTTTTAGAACCGACGTTTTTACTGCTGCACTAATTTACTCCCCCCCCTCTTAATGCTGACTCGTTTCTAACATAAATTAATAAAATTAATACTTGAAAAAAATCTAATAAGCTCAGTCTAATATTTATAAGAATGATAATTACCAATAATATCAAGAATTCATTATCACTTGTAATTAATGCACAAGAAATGTTTAAGGGATATAGATTATAGATTTAAATATACTAATGAGTAATTAACTGAAATATTGATAAAAGAACTAACTATAGCTCACTATAATAGTACTAGAGGGATTTAAGATTATATCTTCAATATAATTAATAAGGATGTGAAACCTAAATCATTAAGGATGAATGTTGATTAGTCTTTACTCATGTAATTTATTTTTAATTCTCTTTCTTCTCAGTTTGGCTAATTTAAGATTTATTATAATATAAATAAAGGTAAAAAAGACTTAGATGAACTAATTAGTACGTGTTTAAGAAGAATTAAAGTTAAGGTAAAAAAAACTCATAATATTCTAATTAAAAGGGGTTGATAATAAGAAAATAAAATTAAAATATTATCCATCAAATAAATTTATTGGGTCTAGAAATACTAAATAGATTAATAAAATGAAAGTATTCACAATAAAGTGCTTCTTTTATGATAAAAAATGATATACGAAAAATGATTATTAAATATAAGACTTAGTTTCGAAAAACAATATAAACTTGACCTTAGATATTTCGAATCAAACATATAAAGGTTTTTTCTAATACTTGGTGGATTGATTATAGTTCTTCAACTCATATTATTAATAATATATATATTTTTTCTCCAACTCAGAAACTAAAAAAATATGAAAGATTCATCGTTATGAGACATCATCTTAAAGTGAAAGTGATGACAGTAGAAACTTGTCATCTATGCCTAGAGATAAGTTATTTGATGGATTTTACAGATATATTATATATTTTTATTATTTCTATAAATTTATTTTCTCTATCTAGAATTGATGAGTTATGATATTATCTTTCTTTTGATAACGATAAACTCAATATATTTGATGATTCAATAAAAGTTAATTTAAGATTCTATATGATGGTTTATACATAATTAATTTAAATCTTGAGTTTGCAAACATATTGGTGACATTGCAATCAAATATTGGATGAAACGTAGTTTTAATAATGAGAGATCTTCTATATCATGGTACAGACATTTTGACCAGATTTCTAAGGAAAGAATTAAAATATTAGTGAAGGATAATATTTTAAAAAATTTAGACTTTATTGTTTTTGATACTTGCATTGATTACATTAAGAGAAAGCAATCTAAGCATACAAAGAAAAATACCATAAGAAGTAAAAAACTTCTTTATATTATTCATATTGATATATGTGACCTACTTTATATTCTTTATTTCAATCGAGAGAGATATTTCAGTATATTTATAGATAACTTATCATGATATGACTATGTATATCTAATACATGAAAAGTCATGAGCTATTTATACTATTGAAGTATACACAAATAAAGTCGAGGGATAATTTGATAGAAAGTCAAAATTAACAAATCTAACATGGGTAATCAATTTTATGACAGATATGATGACTTAAGTCAGAATCTTGACCATTTTACTATATTATTAGAAAAATAAGATATTTATGCTTAATATGCAGGTGTGCAACAACAAAATAAGATTTTTAAAAAGTGAAATCATACTCTTATAGACATAATTAGAAACATGATGAGTCATTTTCTCTATACTTGAGTCGATGTGGGGTAAAATTGTCATGCCCCTCCAAATTTAATCCTCATTCACGAGGTGTGGACCTAACTCAAAATTGATGATATTATAATTCAACAAACAATCCAGGATCTAATCACATATTTGAGGACACTAAGAAAACACTCTAAGTCAAAATTCACCTCTATATTCCACAATTCATAAGACCTATGCAGTTTATAATCATACCATTGTATCACTTAATGATTCACAAAATTCAAAGCTAACTTAACTAAACCATAACCACATTATAAATCCATAAGCATGTCAATCTATATAATCACAAAACCAACATGTACCACATGTTTATATCATTAAAGAGTTTAAACTTAACATTCCCAAGATCCTCACATGAGAGGTGCGTTCCAAATATTTACAAGACATATCAATATAGAGATATCATTGATATTTCATTACACACAAAGAAAATTATACAACATCAACTTATCAAGTACGAAAGATTTGTCCCAAAATCATCTAGCTTTCCACTACCTCAACCCAATTTACACATTTTAGCGAGCAATAAGCTATCATGAAAATTTTATATAGCAACTGGGTGAGCATATAAAGCTCAGTAAGTGACTAACATATCCATAGCAAAGAGGATAGTTTTCAAACAAATAAGGTATAAAAAATATAAACCAGAGATACAAGATGAAATAGATGGATGTTTTGTTTGAATGCAGAATTATAATGTCGTATCGTTCGAAGCATGTTTTGTTCATTCAATCGAGGAAAGGTAATTGGAGTATATCATTGGAATAAGGAGCATATCCATGGCATATGGTATTTTTCAAGGCATAACAAAGACATTTAAACATTTTGGAATATATCGAAGAATATAACATGAACAAAAGCTCAAATGTCACATGATGTTGCATTCATTTCATTCTTATCCAAAGCATGCATAGAAACATAGCTAAAGCTTTGGATATCATGTCAAATAGATAGAAAGTTAAGTAGAATCTGAAACATAATCTAGAGCATCACGAGCTCTAAGCATATACCCTTTACCATTTCCAGTAAAGGTCAAGACAATCCCTTTACTATTTCTAGCAAAGGTCCAAATAATCCTTTGACTATTTCTAGCAAAGGTCCAGACAATCCCATAAACACCGGAGTACAAAAGGGCATTGTGAACAATAAGGTTGGTACATATCGGAAACACATGCGAAACAACGGAAGGCATGTGCCTATACGAATCATTACGATATAAACATGAACTTTACATGATAACTATAGGTGTACAAATAAATGAAGGATAAAAGTATATAGGAATTTGAGGCAATAATGTAAAGCTCAACTAAAGAAAGGGTTTTTGTCGAAATTAATTTCCAAAGAGAAAAATAAGAAGAGGTGAAATCGACCAAAGCTCGATTCTGGCAGAATTTGAGAGGCATATTTTATGAATTATTTGGATAATCAATTATACTTTAATTTATACAAAAATAGGTGTTATTCAAAATCTGTGTCAATCTAGTCTTAGTTAAGTCAAGTTTTATATCAATTGGAGTTTACAATAGGGAGTTACAGATAATTTCATAGCAAAAGGTTTGAAAACAATAGCTCTGTTTTCCTTAATCCATAGGGTCGATGAAAACAGATGTTTCAGTTTGCAATTGTACTCCAAAAATTTTAAATCAGGTACATAGAGAAAGAATTTTGAGTCTAGCTTCGAATAAATCATACTTTGCAAGAATCTGAGTTCCAAGTAGAAAGTTAAAAGTAGTTAAATAATAAGAGATAAGAAATTACAGGCCCTTTTTTGCAGAATCTGTAGGGTTAATTGAAATAGAAGTCTTAGTAGGTATTTAAACTCCAAATCATTCAATCTCAGTATCAAAATAAAGATTTTTGAGTCTACTTTTAAATAGAGTAGGTTTGCCTAAATCAGAGTTTATTACAAAAAGTTTGGACTGAAAAAATGTATAGAGGTTAGATTATCGAAAAATTACAGATTCATGGCTTTGCATCAAAATGAAAGAAGGTCTTGTTCTCAAATGAAATCTCTCAAATTTTATAGAATTAAAATTGAAAAACAAATTAGGGATATTGTGGTATGGGGTTAGAATACTTGTCTTAGAAGAGTTTGATTCCCCTAATGTGGGGAGTTGATGCAAAACCTCAAGCAAAGCTTCCTTTTCCTCTTCTTCTTCTTCTTCTTCTTCTTCTTCTTTTTCTTCTTCCCTTCTCTTCTCAAACTAATGTTGGTTGCAGAAACTTAAGTTTTCTTTCTTTAATCTCTCATCTAATTACTCTAATTACTTGGGTTTGACTAATACAAGGGTTGCAAGGTGTCATGCATGCATAAAAGGGGCTAGGTGTCATCTTTAGAGCAAACATAAGTGGCACCAACTTTAGGTTAACTAGTGACACATGTCCACTATTTTTATTTTCTTTAACTTAAATCTGAATCTTTCATAACTCATATCAAACTTTTAATATTTACTCTTAGGTCCCTAGCCATAAACTTTTAATATAATATTATTTAATATAAAATAATTATTAAATAATCCTAATATTTACAAACAAGCATTTACTAAATTTTTGAAAATGAGGGATGTTATACTCTCCCCTCCTCAAAAGAAAAATTTAGACCTTTAAATTTATCACACCTCTTTCGACGAGAAGATAAGATCAAAATTTTGCACCTAGATTGAGGCCATCAACATCATTGAGTCTTGTATGGTGACTTTCATTTTCAAATCCATATGTTGTAACCCTCTTATTATCACTTTCTGATTTATTTTCAATCATATTTTTATTGTTTTCCATCGGTGCTCAGCCTCTACTTCTAATACAAAGGTGGCAAAAGAAATCTTTTGATCGTTAGAACAATTTCGTACATCAAATATCTTCTTCATTCATATCGCCCATTATTCCGCTACTGTTCTAGCACCGATGAATTAGGTTCACCACGCTTTCGCTACGCCACTCTAATTTAATATTTTCAATCAACCCTTTCATCGCCATTAATTAATCTAAAATAGATGAAGTAGGATGACCAAAAGTCCTTGTAATCTAAGATTCCTAAAGGACATCAAAGAAAATTTTCACTGATCACTATAGTTTACTATACCTCAAAGTATTTTGCACATCACAAATATCAAATATCTTAGTGATCCTTAAATCATGCTCTGATACCACTCTGTCACGCCCCCCCAAATTTAATCCTCATTCAGGAGGTGTGAACCTAACTCAAAATTGATGATATTATAATTCAACAAACAATCCAAGATCCAATCACACATTTGAGGACACTAAGAAAACACTCAAGTCAAAATTCACCTATATATTCCACAATTCATAAGACCTGTGCATTTTATAATTATACCATCGTATCACTTAATGATTCATAAAATCTAAAGCCGACTTAACTAAACCAAAATCACATCATAAATCTATAAGCGTGGCAATCTATACAATCACAAAACTAACATGTACCACATGTTTATATCATTACAGAGTTTAAACTTAACATTCCCAAGATCCCGACACGAGAGGTACGTTCCAAATATTTACAAGACACATCAGTATAGAGTTATCATTGATATTTTATTATACGTAAAAGGAACTTATACAACATCAATTTATCAAGTATAAAAGATTTTCGCCAAAATCATCTAGCTTTACACATTTTAGCAAGCGATAAGCTATCCCAAAAATTTTATATAGCAACGGGGTGAGCATATAAAGCTCAGCAAGTGACTAACATATCCATAGCAAAGAGGATAATTTTCAAACAAATAAGGTATCAAAAATACAAAGAAGAGATACAAGATGAAACAGAAGGATGTTTTGTTTGAATGCAGAATTACAATGTCGTATCGTTCGAAGCATGTTTTATTCATTCAATCGAGGAAAGGTAATTGGAGCATATCATTGGCATAAGGAGCATATCAATGACATATGGTATTTTTGAAGACATAACAAAAACATCTAAATATTTTGGAACATATCAAAGAACAAAATGCAAACATAAGCTCAAATGTCACATGACGTTGCATTTATTTAATTCTTATCCAAAGTATGCATAGAAATATAACCAAAGCTTTGGATATCATATCAAATAGATAGAAGGTAAAGTGGGATCTCAAACATAATCTAGAGCATCACGGGCTCTAAGTGTTGGAAAATCCTTGGGGGCGACATCATATGCATAGCGGAAGAACAAGAAAAATAAAATCCCCGATTCCCAAAGAGATGTTCGTCGTCGTGCGAAGATTGGTATGCAAAAAAATCCGCGAAACATGAAACTGCGTATAGAGTAGATTGTGTTACCTAGGGAGATCGTATATCCCTGTTTCCTTGCATATCCTTAGGAGAGGGTGAAGGAGGTCAAGCGTCCTCCTCTCTAGCAGTGATCCACACAGTAGGGTTGCGACAACGCTCCTCAAAACTCCAGACCTACTCTGAGGTGGAGATGGAGAGGAGAATAGGAAAAGGCAAACAAAAGCTCTCTTGCCCATGGGGCTCTGAATCCCTCCTATTTATAGAGGTCCCCTGTCAAACCCTAATGGGTCCTCCCCTAGTGGGTATTGGATCTGCATCCAATAAGACAAGGGCTCCGTCAGATATCTCATATCCGAACCTCTATTCATCGCAATGCCTACCATATTTGTGTGACCCTCTAGGCCCAATATCGAGCTGGCCGTGAGTCATACCTGTCAGAACTCCTTCTAACTCAGTGAATTATTATCTCTGTAATAATTCACTTTCGACTCATCGACTCTGGGGACGTGCTAGGCCACTACCGTAGTCCCAGACGACAGGGGAATCCAATCCATTGGACCCGGTCGTCTTCAAAGTTTCTGCAGATGTACCTATAGTCCCTCATCCATCTAATATACCAAAGACCGTATATCGAGGCATGGTGTTGTTTATGGACCACACGGTTTCTAATCGGAGTCTCACTCTGTCCATCGATTCTCTGGAGAACTCTTTCTCTCTCAACCCGAATGACCACGGCCGAATTTGTTTGAGCAAGAACACATGGGATATTCCTATCATGACACCAGAGAGTGGATGATCCTCTATCGACACTCAATAGCCCTCGTAAGGTCGACTACCACTCCCAATGACCAGTGTACTAGATGCGGAATAGCCAAACCTATAAGT
The DNA here is from genome assembly GCA_900464855.2 of Musa schizocarpa. Classification (NCBI taxonomy): domain Eukaryota; kingdom Viridiplantae; phylum Streptophyta; class Magnoliopsida; order Zingiberales; family Musaceae; genus Musa; species Musa schizocarpa. The sequence goes on from LS990917.1 coordinate 17,672,903, forward strand.
TCGGTATCAAAGAGTGGAGCACTCATACAGGGACATCCTTGGTGTCTCAAGTCTAAGGACCCGATACACCACTAGGACTACGGAATCGTTGTCGACAATAAGGCATCATCAACCATCCAAAGCATTCCATAAAAGCGGATCAATCAAGAACTCATTCTCCAATGAGCACTTTGTCTTGTATCCCTAGTGTCCCTACACAAGCAGCTATGAGACCAGGCATCCATCATATGGACGGGTATACAACACACCCGATGCATCCGGTTATCACGATATCCCTCTCGAAAACCTATGACCGGGATTATTTAGGATATGTATTTAAAGGTGAATCGATCTCACTATCGTGATCTCATCACGATCCGATTCCTATTGCACAAATCCAAGGACATCACAATATATGTATGCATTTATGCAATAATTATAAAGTGATATATGCCAAAATATAATAAGCAAAAAGATTCTATATTAAGTCACACGTGCCATCACTCACGTGATTGGCTTGTTGGGCACCTATGACTAGCAATCTCCCACTTGACCTAGAGCCAATCACCTATATGTCTTGTAATATCCCATTAGTCCCACATCGGAAGTGGGGATGTGTGTGATTAGCTTATAAGGGCCTGATGAGTGTACTACGTTACGTCCCGCTTAAGCATATTGGTCCGTGGTTGCAAGGACCAAAAAGGGAGTTATTGGACAGTTAGCTCATCAGACCCGGGTCGTGACATTTGGTATCAGAGCCGACCTAGCATTTGGGCGGGGGAGAGGGGGCTCAGTAGGAAAGGGCTACCCGTGGATGGAGTCGAGAACTTCGTCCGGCGTGGAGCCACCATCAGTTAAACCTCACATGCACTATGCTAGGGTTCGATCTGGGTTATGTCGGCCTTGACGAGGGGCGTCCAAGCTAATTGAGTTGGGGATAATGTAATATCCCATTAGTCCCACATCGGAAGTGGGGATGTGTGTGATTAGCTTATAAGGGCCTGATGAGTGTACTACGTTACGTCCCGCTTAAGCATTTTGGTCCGTGGTTGCAAGGACCAAAAAGGAGTTATTGGAAAGTTAGCTCATCAGACCCGGTCGTGACATTTGGTATCGAGCCGCCCTAGCATTTGGGCGGGGGTGAGAGGGCTCGGTAGGAAAAGGCTACCCGTGGATGGAGTCGAGAACTTCGTCACGGCGTGGAGCCACCACCGAAGTTAAACCTCACATGCACTATGCTAGGTTCGACTGGGTTATGTCCGGCCTTGACGAGGACGTCAAGCTAATTGAGTTGGGGATAATGTAATATCCCATTAGTCCCACATCGGAAGTGGGGATGTGTGTGATTAGCTTATAAGGGCCTGATGAGTGTACTACGTTACCTCCAGCTTAAGCATTTTGGTCCGTGGTTTGCAAGGACCAAAAAAAGGGAGTTATTGGACAATTAGCTCATCGTGACTTCGGGTCTTGACATTTGGTATCGAGCCGACCTAGCATTTGGGGCGGGGAGAGGGCTCGAGTAGGAAAGGGCTACCCGTGGATGGAGTCGAGAACTTCGTCCACGGCGTGGAGCCACCAAGAAAGTTAAACCTCACATGCACTATGCTAGGGTTCGATCCGGGTTATGTCCGGCCTTGACGAGGGCGTCCAAGCTAATTGAGTTGGGGATAATGTAATATCCCATTAGTGCCACATCGGAAGTGGGGATGTGTGTGATTAGCTTATAAGGGCCGATGAGTGTACTACGTTACGTCCCGCTTAAGCATTTTGGTCCGTGGTTGCAAGGACCAAAATGGAGTTATTAACCCGTTGGCTCATCGGACTTCGGGTCGTGACATTTGGTATCGAGCCGACCTAGCATTTGGGGTAGGGTGAGGGGGCTCGAGTAGGAAAGGGCTACCCGTGGATGGAGTCGAGAGAATTCATCACTGCGGGAGCCACCATCGAGTTAAACCTCACATGCACGTGCTAGTTCGATCTGGGATATGTCCGGCCTTGACGAGGGCGTCAAGCTAATTGAGTTGGGGATAATGTAACATCCCATTAGTCCCACATCGGAAGTGGGGAATGTGTGTGATTAGCTTATAAGGGCCCGATGAGTGTACTACTACGTTACCTCCTCGCTTAAGCATTTTGGTCCGTGGTTGCAAGGACCAAAAAGGGAGTTATTGACAGTTAGCTCATCGGACTTCGGTCGTGACATTTGGTATCGAGCCGACCTAGCATTTGGGCAGGGTGAGAGGGCTCGAGTAGGAAAGGGCTACCCGTGGATGGAGTCGAGAATTCGTCACGGCGTGGAGCCACCATCTTGAGTTAAACCTCACATGCACTATGCTAGTGTTCGATCTGGGTTATGTCTGGCCTTGACGAGGGGCGTCAAGCTAATTGAGTTGGGGATAATGTAATATCCCATTAGTCCCACATCGGAAGTGGGGATGTGTGTGATTAGCTTATAAGGGCACGATGAGTGTACTACGTTACGTCTGCAGCTTAAGCATATTGGTCCGTGGTTGCAAGGACCAAAAAAGGAGTTATTGACAGTTAGCTCATCGACTTCGGGTCGTGACATTTGGTATCGAGGCCGACCTAACATTTGGGCAAGGTGAGAGGGGCTCCGAGTAGGAAAGGGCTACCCGTGAATGGAGTCGAGATCTCGTCGCGGAGTGGAGCCACCGGAGTTAAACCTCACATGCACTATGCTAGGGTTCGATCTGGGTTATGTCTGGCCTTGACGAGGACGTCAAGCTAATTGAGTTGGGGATAATGTAATATCCCATTAGTCCCACATCGGAAGTGGGGATGTGTGTGATTAGCTTATAAGGGCCTGATGAGTGTACTAATGGAGTTATTGGACAGTTAGCTCATCGGGTCGTGATGAGCTAACTGTCCAATAACTCCATTTTGGTCCTTGCAACCACGGACCAAAATGCTTAAGCGGGACGTAACGTAGTACACTCATCAGGCCTCGTCAAGGCCAGACATAACCCAGATCGAATCCTAGCATAGTGCATGTGAGGTTTAACTCAGTGGTGGCTCCACGCCGTGACGAGTTCTCTGACTCCATCCACGGGTAGCCCTTTCCTACTCGAGCCCTCTCACCCTGCCCAAATGCTAGGTCGGCTCTGATACCAAATGTCATGACCCGGGTCGATGAGCTAATCGTCTAATAACTCCATTTTGGTCCTTGCAACCACGGACCAAAATGCTTTTTTTTTGACGTAACGTAGTACACTCATCGCCCCCTTATAAGCTAATCACACACATCCCCACTTCCGATGTGGGACTAATGGGATATTACATTATCCCCAACTCAATTAGCTTGACGCCCTCGCCAAGGCCAGACATAACCCAGATCGAACCCTAGCATAGTGCATGTGAGGTTTAACTTCGCAGGTGGCTCCACGCCGTGACGAAGTTCTCGACTCCATCCACGGGTAGCCCTTTCCTACTCGAGCCCTCTCACCACCCGCCAAATGCTAGGTCGGCTCTGATACCAAAATGTCACGACGAGTCCTGATGAGCCAATCACCAATAACTCCATTTTGGTCCTTGCAACCACGGACCAAAATGCTTAAGCTGAGGTAACGTAGTACACTCATCGGCCCCTTATAAGCTAATCACACACATCCCCACTTCCCGATGTGGGACTAATGGGATATTACATTATCCCCAACTCAATTAGCTTGACGCCCTCGCCAAGGCCGACATAACCCAGATCGAACCCTAGCATAGTGCATGTGAGGTTTAACTTTCGGTGGCTCCACCGCCATGACGAAGTTCTCGACTCCATCCACGGTAGCCCTTTTCCTACCGAAGCCCCTCTCACCCCGCCCAAATGCTAGGTCGTGCTCGATACCAAATGTCAAGACCCGAAGTCCGATGAACTAACTGTCCAATAATAACCTTTTTTTGGTCCTTGCAACCACGGGACCAAAATGCTTAAGCGGGGCGTAACGTAGTACACCATCGTGCCCTTATAAGCTAATCACACACATCCCCACTTCCGATGTGGGACTAATGGGATATTACATTATCCCCAACTCAATTAGCTTGACGCCCTCGCCAAGGCCGATATAACCAGATCAACCCCAGCATAGTGCATGTGAGGTTTAACTTCGCATGGTGGCTCCACGCCGTGACGAAGTTCTCTCACTCCATCCACGGTAGCCCTTTCCTACTGAAGCCCTCTCACCCTCCCAAATGCTAGGTCGGCTCGATACCAAAAAAAATGTCACCGGTCCCGATGAGCTAACTGTCCAATAACTCCCTTTTTGGTCCTTGCAACCACGGACCAAAATGCTTAAGCGGGACGTAACGTAGTACACTCATCAGGCCCTTATAAGCTAATCACACACATCCCCACTTCCGATGTGGGACTAATGGGATATTACATGTCTGATCCCCATTAGACCCCTGTGACGCTAAAAACAAATCTAAGACAACGGCTTTGTTAGTGGATCTGCAATTTTATCTTTGGATGGAACTCTTTCCACTACTACATCTCCTCGGGTCACGATCTCTCTGATAAGGTGGAACCTCCTCAGAACATGCTTAGATTTCTGATGAGACCTAGGTTCCTTTGCTTGAGCAATCGCCCCGTTGTTGTCGCAATATAGGGAGATCGAAACCTACCCTGCAGACGACTCCCAAATCTGTAATGAACTTTCTTCACCCAAACTCCCTCCTTTTTGCATCGATCGCAAAGAATGTACTCCCCTCTATGGTCGAGTCGGCAGTGGTATCTTGCTTGGAACTCTTCCAAAGACATCTTTGCTCCTCCATTCAAGGTGTACACATACCACGAATTCGACTTGCTATCATCAACATCAGACTGAAAACTTGAGTCAGTGTAGCCTTCAACCTTAAGGCTATTACCTCCATATACTAGTAAAAGATCCTTAGTTCTTCTCAAGTACTTAAGGATACACTTTACTGCTTTCCAGTGCTACAAGCCTGGATGCGCTTGATACCTGCTCGTGACACTCAGAGCATGCGCTATATCAGGCCTAGTACATAGCATGGCATACATGATAGACCCTATTGCTGAGGCATAAGGTATCATATCCATGTTCGCCCTTTCTTCTGGAGTCTTTGGGAACATACTCATAGAAAGCGATATCCCATGTCTCATCGGTATAAGACCTCTCTTGGAATTTTCCATGTCAAACCTTTTGACAATGGTTTCTATGTACCTGGACTGGGACAAGCCAAGCATCCTCTTGGATCTATCTCTATAGATTCTAATCCCCAAAATATAGGATGCTTCCCCTAAGTCCTTCATGGAGAAGTGTCTAGATAACCAAGCCTTTACTGTGGATAGCATTCCAACGTCATTCCCAATGATCAGGATGTCATCCACATATAACACCCAAAAGGTGATAGCGCACCCACTTACCTTTCTGTATACACAAGGCTCATCTTCGTTCTTAACAAAGTCATAAGATCTGATTGCCTCATTAAATCTTATGTTCCAACTTCGGGAAGCTTGCTTTAATCCATAAATGGATCTAAGCAACCTACACACCTTATCTGGATAGTTCTTAGACATGTATCCCTCAAGTTGCATCATATACACCTCCTCCTCGAGGTTCCCATTGAGGAATGTAGTTTTCACATCCATCTGCCAGATCTCATAATCTTAGTGTGCTGCAATAGCCAATAGAATTCTGATGGATTTTAGCATTGCTACGGGTGAGAAGGTTTCGTCATAGTCAACACCTTGCCTTTGACGATACCCCTTAGCCACTAGCATTGCTTTATAGGTCTCTACCTTTCCATCTACTCCGATCTTTTTCTTAAAGATCCACTTGCAACCGATGGGTACAATACCTTCGGGCGCATCAACTAGGTTCCAAACCTTATTGGAGTACATAGAATCCATCTCAGAATTCATGGCTTCTTGCCACTTCCCGGAGTCTACACTCATAATAACCTCCTCGTAGGTCTGAGGATCAAAATCCTCTGCATCCTCTCCTCTAATATATCCCACATATCTCTCAAGAGGATGGGATACTCTATCAGATCTGCGTAAAGTTGAAACTTGTGTATTAGGTACCTGAACAGACTCGGGCTGTAGAGTGGTGCTTGAGCTTAGTTCTCCAACCTCGCTCAATTCTATCATTCTCCCACTATCTCCGCCACGAATGTGTTCCTTCTCAAGGAACACTGCTCTCTTAGCTACAAAGACCTTTTGGTCCTCGAGATGATAGAAATAATACCCACAAGTTTCCTTGGGGTATTCCACAAATTTGCATCGCTTTGTCCTTGATTCTAACTTATCGGGGTTGTGTCTTTTAACATTTGCAAGGCAGCCCCAAATCTTAACAACCTTAAGATCAGGCTTCTTCCCTTTCCATATCTCATATGGTGTAGACACTACCGACTTAGTTGGAACTCTGTTCAGAAGGTAAACTATGGTTTCTAGGGCATATCCCCAGAACGAGATGGGTAGGTCAGCGAAACTCATCATGGATCGTACCATATCTAATAATGTACGATTTCTCCTTTCAGAGACACCATTGAGATGAGGTGTATAAGGAGGTGTCCATTGGGATAATATCCCATGGTCCTTGATGAACTGAGTGAACTCTGTACTTAAGTACTTACCTCCTCGATCTGATCGAAGAGTTTTGTTACTCTTTCCAGTCTGGTTCTCCACCTCATTCTTATACTCTCTAAATTTCTCAAAGGCCTTGGACTTGTACTTCATTAAGTACACATATCCATACCTTGAGAAATCATCAGTAAATGTAATGAAGTAGGAGTAACCTCCAATGGCATGAGTTGACATGGGTCCACATACATCACTATGTATGAGTTCCAACAACTCAGTGGCTCTCTCTCCAGTTCCACTAAATGGAGAGTTGGTCAGTTTTCCACGAATACAAGGCTCACAAGTTGCATATGACACATAGTCGAATGGATCTAGATATTCATCATTTAGCAACTTTTGAATCCTTCTTTCATGGATGTGACCTAGCCTACAATGCCACAGGTATGCACTGTTCAACTCATCTCATTTCCTTTTGGACACATTTACATTCATGATATGTGGAGTGGTGTCTAATATAAATAAACCATTATGTAATGTTCCTTTCATGATGATCTTATCATCTAATAATATCGAACAACCATTGTTCTCAAAAATAAATTTATATCCACTAACTGTTAAACATGAAATAGAGATAATATTTTTGATAATAGAAGGAACAAAATAACATGCATCTAATGCAATAAAAGCTCCACTAGGCGGATGTAGGGCGACCTCGCCAATAGCTACTACAACAACTTTTGTTCCATTACCCATCTTGAGGTCCATCTCGCCTCTCTCTAGTCTCCTAGGCCTTGCCAGAACCTGCAACAATTACATATATGATAAGCACTACTGGGTATCCAATACCCATATGTTATCATAAGAGTCCCACAAATGGAGACCGATCATTAATGTACACTGAAGCTTCATCAAGCTTTTGTTTCAGCCCTTTTGCAAGGTACTCTTTGCAGTTTCTCTTCCAAAGGCCCATCTTTACCACAATGGAAGCACCGCCTTTGTCCTTTATTGGGTCTTTCTTAGTAACCTTTGCTTTACCCGGTTTGACCTTGCTCTTTCCCTTCTTAAGGGACCTTTACTTTCCTTTTCCTTTTGGTCTCACCAATGTAGAGAACTGGCTTCTCTTTCTTGATAGTACTCTCTGCCTCCCTCAACATATTGAGAAGCTCACGAGAGAGTCACTTCAAGCTTGTTCATATTAAAATTCATTATGAACTGTGAAAAGGAATCTGGTAGGGATGAAGCACAATGTCCACACACAAGTTATCCTCTAGGACCATTTCTAGACACGTGAGTTTCTCTATCCACTCAATCATCTTTAGGACATGGTTCTCAACCGTGTCCCCTCACATCCCCTAGCGGAAGAGGCTCTTAGATATCTCATATCACGAGTCCTTCCCCTGTTCCTCAAACAATTTGTGGACATGTAGGAGAATGGATCTGGCATCCATCTTTTCATGTTGTCTCAGAACTTTCGGAGTCATAGAGCCCAACATATAGCACTGAGCAAGAGTGGAGTCATCAATGTACTTCACGTAGCGAAGCGATCTCATCCTCGTTTGCCCCTCTTCGGTAGCGCAGGCATCATCAGATCAAGGATCGTACACAATTTTTTCTCCGCCAGAGAACAATTCTCAAGTTACTGAGCCAATCCATATAATTTGGACCAGTGAGGCGGTTGACATCAAGTATTCCACGTAAGGGATTTGAAAGCGACATTTTCTGAAAATAAAGATGCAGCAGAAATGAATAACATGCAGATTTTACAAGAAATAAACTATCAAGATATGGACTTCTATCTTAATATGCTCCCACTATTTTACTAACGAGTCACGCGACACCCTTAGCACGTGAAACGGAAGTCTCCGACAGACTTCTAGTGGGGATCAGGATCCAATCAGCATCTTAGTGTAACCTCGAGCGACTCGACCAATCACACTAAGCCTAAAAGGTAGGCAACTCTTATCGATCACAACTCCTTGTGATTCTCGTCCTGTTCGGCCTCCGAATCAACATGGCCTCGAGGGACCCGACCAACCATGATTCTCGGTTAAGTCAACACCTTCGTTACAAGATGAGTCTGATTTGATGATATACCCTCGAGGGACTCGACCAAGTATACCATGCCCTCAGGTCACCGGTGATATCTCTATGTCGTAAGCAAGATAGCGAATCGCGATATAGGTGAGTCTCGAGGGACTCGACCAACTCAACCTACACCGGGAATCGGTTCCTACTTATAACGATGGAAGGCCACGTGGGTCAATCTAATTGCCTCACGTTTACCGACAATATTATCGAGAGATGTTTCTATGATTTAGTCTCCTAATATGACATGTCACACATATACATATTTAATATATATCTACATCGCATGCAAATATATATACATATCTAGTATGTGTATAAGCAATTACACCAGATGATCATGGACCACAACCTAATATGATTAGGCCCGAGCCAGTAGGCCTGATCACTCACATCAAGATCTATGTGTGCAACGATGCATCTCCATGCCCTGTGATCGTCCATTTCGTCCTTGTCGGTTCCGTCGACATCTTGATGCATCTTCATGCATCACGATCGTCCATCTCGTGGGTCCCGCTATCGCATCCACGCTCCCGCTGTGCCTCCTCATGTGATTACAACTTAATCATAGGCACGCAGGCCCGACAATAAACGAGAAATATAATGGAGGTTCGCAGACCTCAATAATAATAATCACAGGTACACACATCACACGGTCCTTGATCATCCGTCCATACATCATACATCACATGTATAAATAATCATCATCATGTATGACTACTAGATAATAATAATAATAAAATAATAATCAACTAAACCTTTTAATTAATTAATATTTTCTGAAATCAGAGATATTATAAGGAATTTTTGAATTCAAAGGGGTATTTTCATAATTTGGACAAAAGACAGAAATTAGAATTTCTCAAATTCCGAGGGGCAAAATTGTCTTTTGCCTAGAAAACCCTAATGCACTTTCCCTTTTTCGCTGCTGCCGCCACCCTGCCGGCGGTGGCCTGTGCGACGGGGTGAGGGCACTGCCCTCGCCTGCAGGCAACACCCCCGCTGCCGGCGCTGCCGTTGCGGTTGGGCGTCGCCGCCTCCGCAGGCGGTGCTGTCCCGCCGGGCGACCGCCCCTTGCCTCTGCCCGTGGGCTGCCAGCACCGCTGGCAGCAAGCCTGCTGCAAGCAGGCCCCCGGCCGGCTACAACAGACGCAGCCCCTGTGCTGCCCGCCTTCGGCTACGCTGCTCACACATAGATCGAGGGCAGCAACTGTTGCTGCCCTTCCTTGTTTTTGAGTCAATAATTTTGACGTCAAAATTCTTCCTAAACACAACACACGCAGTTCAAAACCAATCATTCGCATGAGCAACCTGGCTCTGATACCACTGTTGGGAAATCCTTGGGGGCGACGTCATATGTGCAGCGGAAGAACAAGAAAAACAAAATCCCCAATTCCCAAAGAGATGTTCGTCGTCGTGCGAAGATTGGTACGCAAAAAAATCCGCGAAACATGAAACTGCGTATAGAGTAGATTATGTTACCTAGGGAGATCGTATATCCCTGTTTCCTTGCAGATCCTTAGGAGAGCGTGAAGGAGGTCAAGCGTCCTCCTCTCTAGCGGTGATCCACACAGCAGGGTTGCGACGACGCTCCTCAAAACTCCAAACCTACTTTGAGGTGGAGATTGAGAGGAGAATAGGAAAAGGCAAACAAAAGCTCTCTTGCCCATGGGGCTCTGAATCCCACCTATTTATAGAGGTCCCCTGTCAAACCCTAATGGGTCCTCCCCTAGTAGGAATTGGATCTGCATCCAATAAGACAAGGGCTATGTCGGATATCTCATATCCGAACCTCTATTCATCGCAATGCCTACCATATGTGTGTGACCCTCTAGGCCCAATATCGAGCTGGCCATGAGTCATACCTGTCAGAACTCCTTCTAACTCGGTGAATTATTATCTCTGTAATAATTCACTCGACTCATCGACTACGGACGTACTAGGCCACTACGCCGTAGTCCCCAAACGATATAGGGGAATACAATCCATTGGACCTGTCTGTCCTCAGTTACCGTGTACTTATAGTCCGTCATCCATCTAATATACCAGAGACCGTATATCGAGCATGGTGTTGTCAGACCCACACGGTTTCTACTCGAGACTCGCTCTAACCGAATTCTCCCGGAGAACTCTTTTTCTCTCAACCCGAATGACCCTGGCCAAGGATTTGTCTGAGCAAGAACACATTGGATATTCCTCTCATGACGCTGAGAGTGGATGATCCTCTATCGACACTCAATAGCCCTCGTAAGGTCGACTACCACTCCCAATGTCCAACTGTACTAGATATGGGATAGCCAAACCTATAAGTCTAGTATTAAAGAGTGGAGCACTCATACAGGACATCCTTGGTGTCTCAAGTCTAAGGACCAGATACACCACTAGGACTACGGAATCGCTGTCTGACAATAAGGCATCATCAACCATCCAGCATTTCGTAAGCGGATCAATCAGTGAACTCATTCTCCAATGAGCACCTGTATTGTATCCCTAGTGTCCCTACACAAGCAGCTCTGAGACCAGCTGTATCCATCATATGGATGGGTATACAACACAGTAGTTTGTCCGGTTATCACGATATCCCTCTCGAGTAACCTATGACCGGGATTATTTAGGATATGTGTTTAAAGGTGAATCGATCTCACTATCATGATCTCATCACGATCCGATTCCCATTGCACAAATCCAAGGACATCACAATATATGTATGCATTTATGCAATAGTTATAAAGTGATATATGCTAAAATATAATAAGCAAAAAGATTCTATATTAAGTCATATGTGCCATCACTCACGTGATTGGCTTGCTGGCCACCTATGACTAGCACTAAGCACATACCCATTACCATTTCTGGCAAAGGTTTAGATAATCCATTTACTATTTCTAGGAAAGGTCCAAATAATCCTTTACCATTTCTGGCAAAGGTCCAGACAATCCCACAAATACCATAGTATGAAAGGGCATTATGAACAAAAAGGTTGGTACATATCGAAAACACATGCGGAACAACGGAATGCATGTGCCTGTACGAATTATTGCGATGCAAACATGAAATTTACATGATAGCTACAGGTGTACAAATAATTGGAGAACAAAAGTATACAGGAATTTAAGGCAATAATGTAAAGCTTAACTGATGTAAGAGTTTTTACCGAAATCAATTTCCAAAGAGAAGAAATATGAAGAGGCGAAATCGACCAAAGCTCGATTCTAGTAGAATTTGATAGACACATTATATGAATTATTTGGGTAATCAATTATACTCCAATTTATACAAAATAGGTGTCATTCGAAAGTTGTGTCAATCTATTCTTAGGAAAATTAAGTTTTATAAGAATTGGAGTTTACAACAGGGTGTTATAGATAATTTTGTAGCCAAAGGTCTGAAAACATTAGCTCCGTTTTACTGAATCCATAGGGTCAATGAAAATAGATGTTTTAGTTTGCAATTATACTCCAAACATTTCAAATTAGGTACATAGAGAAAGCATTTTGAGTCTAGCTTCGAATAAACCATACTTTACATGAATCTAGGTTCTTAGCAGAAAGTTATAAGTAGTTAAGCAACAAGAGATCAGAAATTACAATCCCTATTTTGCAGAATCTGTAGGGTTAATTAAAACTGAAGTCTTAGTAGACATTTAAACTCCAAATCATTCAATCTCAGTATCAAAATAAAGATTTTTGAGTCTACTTTCAAATGGAATAGGTTTGCCTAAATCAGAGTTTATTACAAAAAGTTTGGACTGAAACAATGTATAGAGGTCAGATTATCAAAAAATTATAGATTCATGGCTTTGTATCAATAAAAGAAGTTCTGGTTCTCAACTGAAATCTCTCAAATTTTATAGAATTAAAATGCAAACAGAGATTAGGATTGATGCAAAATCTCAAACAAAGCTTCCTCATCTTCTTCTTCTTCTTCTTCTTCTTCCCTTCTCTTCTTAAACTAACATTGGTTACAAAAACTTATGTTTTTTTTCTTTAATCTCTCATCTAATTACTATAATTACCTGGGTTTGGCTAATACAAGGGTTGTAAGTTTTCATGCATGCATGAAAGGGGCTAGGTGTCATCTTTAGAGCAAACATAAGTTGCACCAACCTTAGGTTAGCTAGTGACACATGTCCATTATTTTTTTTTCTTTAACTTAAATCTGAATCTTTCATAAATCATATCAAACTTATAATATTTTTTCTTAGGTCCCTAGCTATAAAATTTTAATATAATATTATTTAATATAAAATAATTATTAAATAATCCTCATATTTACAAACAAGCATTTACTAAATTTTAAAAAATGGGGGACGTTACACTCTCCCCTCCTCAAAAGAAAAATTTACTCCTCTAAATTTATCACACCTCTTTCGATGAGAAGATAAGATCAAAATTTTGCACCTAGATTGAGGCCATCAACATCATTGAGTCTTCTGTGGTAACTTACATTTTCAAATCCATATGTCATGACCCTCTTGTTATCGCTTTTTGATTCATTTTTAATCATATTTTTATTGTTTTCCACCGGCGTTCGACCTCTACTTATAATACAAAGGTGGCAAAAGAAATCTTTTGATTGTTAGAATAATTTCGTACATCAAATATCTTCTTCATTCACATCGCCCATTATTCTGCTACTGTTCTACCACCAATGAATTAGGTTCACCATGCTTTCGCCACACCACTTTAGTTTAATATTTCAATCAACCCTTTCATCCCTATTAATTAATAAAAAACAGATGAAGTTGGATAATCAAATGTCCTTGTCATCCTAGATTCCTAAAGGACATCAAAGAAAATTTTTACTAATCAATATAGTTTACTAGACCTCAAAGTATTTTGCATATCACAAATATCAAATATCTCATTGATCCTCAAATCATGCTATGATACCACTCTATCACGCTCCCCCAAATTTAATCCTTATTCAGGAGGTGTGAACCTAACTCAAAATTGATGATATTATAATTCAACAAACAATCCAAGATCCAATCACACATTTAAGGACACTAAGAAAACACTTAAGTCAAAATTCACCTATATATTCTACAATTCATAAGACCTGTGTAGTTTATAATCATACCATCGTATCACTTAATGATTCATAAAATCTAAAGCCAACTTAACTAAACCATAACCACATCATAAATCTATAAGCATGGCAATCTATACAATCACAAAACCAACATGTATCACATGTTTATATCATTATAGAATTTAAACTTAATATTCCCAAGATCCCGACATGAGAGGTACATTCCAAACATTTACAAGACACATCAATATAGAGTTATCATTGATATTTTATTACACACAAAAGGAACTTATACAACATCAACTTATCAAGTATGAAAGATTTGCCCTAAAATCATCTAGCTTTCCACTACCTCAACCTAATTTACACATTTTAGCGAGCAATAAGCTATTATGAAAATTTTATATAGCAACAGGGTGAGCATATAAAGCTCAGCAAGTGACTAACATATCCATAGCAAAAAGGATAGTTTTCAAACAAATAAAGTATCAAAAATACAAAGCAGAGATATAAGATGAAATAGAAGGATGTTTTATTTGAATGCAGAATTATAATGTCATATCATTCAAAGCATGTTTTGTTCATTCAATCGAGAAAAGGTAATTGGAGCATATCATTAGTATAAGGAGCATATCCATGGTATATGATGTTTTTCAAGGTATAACAAAGACATCTAAACATTTTAGAACATATCAAAGAACAAAACATTAACAGAAGCTCAAATGTCATATGACATTGTATTCATTTCATTCTTATCCAAAGCATGCATAGAAATATAGGCAAAGTTTTGAATATCATATCAAACAGATAGAAGGTGAAGTGGGATCTCAAACATAATCTAGAGCATCACGAGCTCTAAGCACATACCCTTTACCATTTCTGGCAAAGGTCTAGACAATCCCTTTACTATTTCTTGCAAAGATCCAAATAATCCCTTTGTCATTTCTAGCAAAGGTCCAGACAATCCCACAAACACCGTAGTACAAAAGTTCATTATGAACAATAAGGTTGGTACATATCGGAAACATATGCGGAACAACGGAATGCATGTGCCTATGCGAATCATTGCGATGTAAACATGAACTTTACATGATAGCTACAGGTGTACGAATAATTAAAGGACAAAAGTATATATGAATTCAAGGCAATAATATAAAGCTTAACTGAAGTAAGGGTTTTTTCCGAAATCAATTTCCAAAGAGAAGAAATAAGAAGAGGTGAAATCGACCAAAGCTTGATTCTAACAGAATTTAAGAGGCACTTTGTATGAATTTTTTGGATAACCAATTATGCTCCAATTTATACAAAATTGGTGACATTCGAAAGTTGTGTTAATCTAGTCTTAGGCAAATAAAGTTTTATAAGAATTAGAGTTTATAACAAGGAGTTACAGATAATTTCATAGAGAACAGTCTGAAAACATTAGCTCTATTTTTCTGAATCCATAGGGTCGATGAAAACAGATGTTTCAGTTTGCAATTGTACTCCAAAAATTTTAAATTAGGTACATAGAGAAAGAATTTTGATCTAGCTTCGAATAAATTATACTATGCATGAATCTGAGTTCCTAGCAGAAAGTTAGAAGTAGTTAAGCAACAAGAGATTAGAAATTACAATCCCTATTTTGCAGAATCTATAGGGTTAATTAAAATAGAAGTCTTAGTAGGCATTTAAACTCCAAATCATTCAATCTCGGTATCAAAATAAAGATTTTTAAGTCTACTTTCAAATGGAATAGGTTTGCTTAAATCAGAGTTTATTACAAAAAGTTTGGACTAAAAAAATGCATAAAGGTTAGATTACCGAAAAATTACAGATTTATGACTTTATATCAAAATGAAAGAAGGTTTGGTTCTCAGCTGAAATCTCTCAAATTTTACAGAATTTAAATGGAAACAGAGATTAAGGTTATTGTGAGATGGGGTTAGAATACTTGCCTTAGAAGAGTTTGATTCCCCTAATGTGGGGAGTTGATGCAAAACCTCAAGTAAAGCTTCCTCTTCTTCTTCTTCTTCTTCTTCTTCTTCTTCTTCTTCTTCTTCCCTTCTCTTCTCAAACTAACGTTGGTTGCAGAAACTTAAGTTTTCTTTCTTTAATCTCTCATCTAATTACTCTAATTACTTGGGTTTGGCTAATACAAGGGTTGCAAGGTGTCATACATGCAGCTAGGTGTCATCTTTAGAGCAAACATAAGTGGCACCAACCTTAGGTTAGCTAGTAACACATGTCCACTATTTTTTTTTTCTTTAACATAAATCTGAATCTTTCATAAATCATATGAAACTTCTAATATTTACTCTTAGGTCCCTAGCCATAAACTTTTAATATAAAATAATTATTAAATAATTCTTATATTTACAAACAAGCATTTACTAAATTTCGAAAATGGGGGATGCTACAAAAACTCATAGGACAACTATGTATATCTTGAATAGAGTTTCTAATAAATAGATTCAATTAACCTCATTTGAGTTATAGATTGAAAAGAAATTCAGTTTGAGATATCTACATATTTGGGGTTGTCTTGTAGAAATAAAAATCTTCAATCTATACGAATAGATTCAAGAATTATTTTTAGATATTTTATTAGTTATCTTAAAAAATTTAAGAGATGTAGATTTTATTATTCTAATCATAGTATGAAAATAGTAGAATCTAATAATATAATATTCCTAGAAAATGATAAAAATAGTTGGAGTGAAAAATCTCAAAAGATTAATTTTGATAAAGAGACAAATAAGTTGATACTTCTTTATCATTTTCTATTCAAGAGATTATTATTCCTTAAATCATTAAATGAATTGATGATGATAAATAAATAAATAATATTGACGAACTCACTCATAATATTGATGTTACTATTAATGATCTTATAGAATAATCACAACCAACAATTTTGATAAGATTTTAATGGAAAAAGAGATGTCATTTATGATGATTATATAGTACATCTATAAAATTAGATTATAACATAAGAATTAAAAGGGATTCCTTATTGTTTTTATAAGCTATGGAAGGTAGCGATTTTGAAAAATGGTACAATGTATGAAAGGAGAGTTAAAATCAATGGACTAGAATGATCTCTAAGAACTCGTTGAGTTGTCTTGTAAAAGAGTTGATTACAAATGAGTCTTTAAGACAATGTGACTCAAAGGATAACATCGAATGATAAAAAGTAAAACTTGTAACTAAATATTTTGCTTAGAAAGAATGCATCCATTATAACAAGACATTTTCTCTATTTTTTTTAAAGGACTTTTAAAGATTGTCATGACATTAGTAACTAATTATGATGTTGAGTTATGAATGTGAAAATACTATTTCTAAAAGGGAATCTAATTGAAGAAATCTACATAGAACAATCTAAATGATTTACAAAGAAGAGAAAAAAAAGGTCAGCTTGTAAACTTAGAAAATCTATTTATGATTTTAAATAAGTTTCTAAGTAATAGTATATAAAGTTTCATGATACCATTACTTTCTTCAAATTTAAAAAAATTATTATTGATCAATATATATATTTGAATGTGAGTGAGAGTAAGTTTATTATATTGGTCTTATATGTGGATAATATTTGTTTTTCAACAATGATCTTAGTTTATTACATAAAATCAAGATGTTTTTCATCTATAATTTTAAGATGGTTATAATGAATAAGATAGCTTATATTATTGGATTGAGATATCTAGAGATAGATCACAAATATTGCTAGGATTATCTTAGAAATGATATATTAATTGAGTCTTGGAGAGAATTAATATATAGTTTTACTTAGCTAATGATATACATATTACCAAAGTTGAAAATTTCAATTAAAACTAGTGTCCTAAGAATTACTTAGAAAAGAATCAAATAAAGGATATTTCTTATACATGCAAAGTTGGAAGTCTATTATATGCTTAAACTTGTATTAGACTAGATATCAGTTTTGTAGTTGGAATGCTAGGTAATTACTAAAGTACCCGAGGAATAAAATATTGAAAGATTATAAAGAAAGTAATAAAATATTTTAAGGGGACGAAAGACTGCATACTCATATATAAGAGATCATATCAACTTATAGTGTTAGGATATTTAGATGTTTATTTTGTAAATTATCTCAATAGTGAGAGGTTCACTTCATAATTCATATTAATGTTAGCTAGATAGAAAATTTCTTAAAAAAATATAAAGCAATTGCTTATTGCATTATCAATAATGAAAGCTAAATTTACAGTATACTTTGAAACCATAAATTAAACTTTATGACTATGAAATTTCATCTCATCACTTAGTGAGATTGACTCAATTGTTAGGTCGCTAAAGATATTTTATGATATACCGTAGTAATTTTCTTCTTTAAAAATAATAAGTACTTTAGTTGTCCCAAGCATACGAGATCAAGTACTTGATGGTTAGATAAAGAGTATAGAAACAACAAGTGTTAATTGAGAATTTAACTATTCATTAATGATTTTTTATCAATTTACTAAAGTTTTACAACCTAAAGTATTTATAGGACATGTTCTAAGCTTGTGAGGAACTCATAAATATATTGTGATGCATATTTAAATGAATATTATTATTGATAATTTTATTATTTAATTAAAGTTATTTATTTTTATTATTATATTTATATTTATGTTTATGTATATTATAGTTGAATGTGATAACAGAATTGTCTTGATAAGATAAATTACAAGATTTATTATAGAAAGGAGCAAAACATTGATAACATATAACCGATATAACTTGTATTGGTAATCAGATTTAATATAATATTAATACATTTATTAGATGTATTAACTTATTTTAAAATTCATGATCATGTATAAAATACTTTTCAAAACTTTTAAAATCCAATTAGTTAAAATCATTTTCTAATAAACTTTTATTTATTTATTTTAATTTTAAATTTATTTTATATTTTACTAATTAATGGGTTAAGTGAAAGAATATAGATTATATGATCATATTTAATTAGGTAAGATATATTATAGATCTGATTGGATTATAATTAAATGATCAGCTAATAGAAAAAAAGCTCATTTATAATATAATTTTTATAAAATGATTGAAAATGAGTCGCTTATTTTCTTATTCTAGACTCTCACTCTCTGTTATAAATAGATAAGACTTCTTAGAGACTACACATGACGATATGAGATCTGTTCTCAACCTCCTTAAGTGGCTATTTCATCACTTATAATGATCCTATAAATAATAGAAAGAGAGGAGAAGATGTGTCTAGTTCTTCTTACGAATCAACATCATTGCTATTCGGTGACGATGTATTTACGAATTAGGTAAAGATTTTCAGAAATGACATAAAAAGTACGTAATCCTAATCTCGATATATCATTATTTGATTTCAATTTTAACATTAAATTTTTTATATAACAGTGATATAATTATAATTTTTATATTTACATCTTCGTTTTAGCCCTTTTATCTTTTCTTATTGACAGGTGGTGATGGATCTAAAAATTTTGGCTCGAGATACATTATAATAGATTCGATGGACGCATCTGATTGGTTAACAATCACTAGGTCCCATCGAGATTGCACATGCGTCGAAGCCCATCGGTCGAGAATTAAATCATGATTTCAAGTTTGGCAACTCAAAATCAATGTTAATATTATTAGACATTTAACGTTTTCATTTTGACAAACAAATGAAATTAAAATGAATTTTGGTCATTTTATTCCTGCGGCTGGCATCAAATTTCTCAGATATGATAGGCAGTAATAGTAGCTCGACTGGTTGATGGCGATATCCTACATCGGAGAAAGCAGCAGTAGTGTAGACAAAGAGCGCAAAGTGAGTGTCTTTGGAGCACTTGCAGCATTGACATATTGGTGGCAATGACCGTCTCCAAATGGAGCATGACTGAGGCCAATCAATTGCTTGAGATAATGCCTCTGTGGTGGAGATGGACCATTGCCAAGGGTCAAATTGTGCCACTACGATGCTACGAACAGTGCATGCAAGCAACGTCAACGACGTATGAGGACGTCGAGGAAAGCCACCCGCAACACTGCCCTTTGCAGGCTTGCCTGCTGCAGAGCTCTCTACTTCTCGGCGTATGATGATGGTGATGGTGAGAATACTGGGGTGGTGGAAATGATGTGATTGGGAGAAGCTGATGGTGCCGATCACTTTCGAGTGTACCACTGAGGGGAGGAGTGTGGGAAGGCCTCTAAGCTTCATTCTGTGATCGAGCAGCAACAGGACACAGAACAGTTGTGTCATCTTGTTTTCTTTTCTTGGATGATGATGCGAAAGAACAGAGAAGAGAAGATCAATAAGATCATGTAATGAACTCGATAAGGTTAACCATAGGAAGAGAGATGGAAAGGGGAAGAAAAGGCATGCACTTGAATCTATTCAAGTAATCACATTAACAATATGCTGTAGAGGCGAGAAGACAAGTCGAACCATGGATGGGGTGAATTGGACAGATGCAGCTGCGAAACAAGTCATTGCAACAAGAAGAGGCCATGCATGGAGCTGCAGCTTGCCCCATGGATGGCCCCATGTCGCCAGCTTTAAAGTCGAAGCAGTCATCATCCATGGAGGCAATTACCAGGATTAGGGACAACAAAATGGATGGATGAAGAGACCCACGGCAGCCTCCCGGAGTCCAACCATCCATCATTGCCCACTCTGCCTGCCCATTCCTGTGTGCATGGATCATCATTGATGGAGAAAAATAAAGATCTATGCTCAACACCAGCGGCCACCATCCCTGCTTCCATCTTGGCTTATATATAGCTTCGGATCGACAGCCTGCATGAACACAAACTTCATCCCTCTTCATCCATTTGGATTAAAGATGTGCTCCAAGGCTTCGGCTGCCATCAAACCTCCTCTTCCTGGCCGCCTGCAGACCACCAGGATGAGGTGACATGTATTATGTGTATCTTTCTGATTTAAGTACTCTTTACATGTGGAATCGAGCATCGACAGAAGCAGAATTGGTTGTACACACAGGTTAGAGAGGAGGAGGAAGAGAGCCCGGAAGGTACTGCAGATGGTGAACCTGAAGCTCTACTTGGAGAACAGGTGCATCATGGAGGAGAACAGGAGGCTGAGGAAGAAGGCTTTCCTCCTCCGCCAAGAGAACACAGCCTTGCTCTCACACCTTGGCATCACCAACCTTGTCCCCGGCCGGCCTCCATCGCTACTGTCGTAACTTGGTTTTCTTGCATCCACCATTACCTTCTTGGCCTCCTTATCTCTGTGATGAAGTTTGAATGTAATGTTAATCTTTGTTCTTTGATGAAGTTTAGATCTGTTGGAATCAGAGGCAGTGCCTCGATTTTGCTTTAGAGCAGATGAAAGAAGCCAAATTTTAGTGTTTCAAGAGAGAACGATTAATACTAAAATACCAGCTCAAGTGGCTTGTAGACAACATGCAGGATCTATTCATGTAGAAGAGCCAAAGATATACTTGGACTAGTTGTTGGATCTACTAGATCTATTCGTGTGACGGTGGTGGTGTGGTCGACATGGGGCTTCAGGTGGTGGTCAAGTTACAGTGGATGGTGGTGGTGGAGATCATTTGGGAGAAGGTTTCGTGATAGTGGTGGATGGAGCACGAGGACAAGGAAAATAGAAAGCTCCCTCCCTCCCTTTGTCGATGTGATGATGACGATGATAAATGACAAGTAGAACAAATAAAAGAGTAATAGAAGAATGTCTTTATATCGAAAATTCCTGTCATGTTGCCAACCATAAAAGGGGATAATTGGTTTATTATGACTGAATTATAAATATTAATGAGACTAGTTTAATTTATAATAACTGAAAAGAGTAAATAAAAGAAAAAGGTACTATGTTTAAGCATGTATTCTTACTATTTCTTTGTGAACCATTTGGAACACATGTATTCTTGCTATTTCTTCGTGAACCATTGGGAACACTCCCCGTCCTAATTTGATAAATACATACATCGATATAAGTAGTACCGAAACAAGGTTCGAAAATTTTCTAGGGTTTATGATACAAAAGAAGATTTCCCTTGAAAAAGTGGATGGTGGATCGAATAAATTTCAGCACAACCGATCGAAGATCAAACATAAGAAAATTAGGCTTTGTTCATCTCTTAAAACTTGCACCACTAGAGTCTGCTCTGTCTTCTGTTACAAGTCATTTCAGCAGCAGATGCAAAACGAAAAGCTAAAAGTAGAAGATATCTTCCTAATGGATGTTTACCACCCAAAAAAACCATTTAGCGAGGGAGTAATCACAACACAGCAAAGTCAAACTATTATACTCCTGAAAAATTGAGTTCCTGATTAGCAGTTGATATTTTACTGAAGGATGTGGACAGATTGAGTGAGTTCATGTCCTTCCACACAATATAGTGTGGTGATCTTTCGAAGACTTGAAACCTGCAAGTAGGAAAAGGTGTTGAAATTTGCAGCGCAAGGTTAGAAACAAAATGGGCCGACGGAGACGAGAAAAATGTTGGCCTAACTTATGACAGGAGGATCTCAAGCTTCTTGAGACATGAATTACATCCTTTTCTTTTTCTTTTAGTCAATATTAACTAATCCACAAGTCATGCTCTAGTATTGTCCACTTGCCATAGGCTATGGTCCTACACTTACAACCATGCGAAATCAGACAACAAGGGATCATAATTGGTATCATTGTTGTCAGCACAATCATCAATGCATGTTCCTACCAATCTAAGCTGGAAATTTTGGATGCAGAAACTTGTCCCATAGGAATGAGAGATAGAGGCAAGAGAGGGGTTGCATAGATGAATAAATAAGCTGTTCATTTAGTTGCAAACTCCAAACATTTTGACAAGTATAGCTAGCATAGGGTCACACTGACCACAAAACTATGAGGTAAAATGTCTGACTGGACTGTTAAGAAAGGCAGATCAACATTTTGATATGTTTGTAGTTTTATAAGATTAATTACAGTGCACTGCAAGAGGATTTAAGAAAGTTATCGATATGGTATTCTTTTGGTTATGTTACAAAGTGGCATAGTGTTGGGTCCAGCGGGCTTGGTCCAACCCATGCAGTTGACGGCAGCGAACGAGAGGAAGCGTTCGTGCAGGCTCACTGCGAGAGGAAAGAGGAGAGAGGAAAAAAATAAGATTTTAAATTTTTTTTACGTTTAGGGGTTAAATTTTATTAGTTTTGACCAAAATTTTATGCATAGAATTCTTGAAGCAAGTTCTATAATCTTAATAGTGTTGATATAAATTTTCTGTTATACCCATTTTGTGAGATCTAAAATTATCTGAGATCCTCATCGTATGCTATTCTTGAGATATCAAGATATGTTATTCTTGAGCCAAGATATATGATTTTGATGTTATTGTGATCCTCTTATTATTTTAGAGAAGACTTATTGTAAACTTGTTATCATTACTATTGATAGTGGAAGTTTAAGATGGACTACGGTCCCGTGGTTTTTCCCCTCGCATTGAGTTTTCTACGTTAAATATTTGGTCTCATTGTGTGATTCATTTATTGCTCTACTGTTTATGTTACTCTGGTTGATATTTGCATTTTGATATCAAGTTGGTATTTTGATGAGGAATCCATTTTGATATACAAAGAGGGAAAAGAATTATTCCGCTTTAATAGGTTTTTCCCAACAAGTGATATCAAAGCAATAGGTTATTTGGTGCTTGTTTTTCTTGTGTAATTGAAATAGAGCAGTTAGATGGTATGATTAAATTGAACTCATCAAATTATTCCACTTAGAAGCGTATGATGGAAGATTTACTCTATTGCAAAGATTTGTATAAGCCTATCAAGATTAAAGATAAACCTTCTACTATGGACGATGAAGAATGAGAAGTTCAACATAGAAAAGCTATTGCCTATATTAGAAGATGGATGGATATAAACTTACATGAGCATATTTCTGAGGAAATCAGAGCTAATGTTGTTTGGCAAATGTTAGAAAACCTCTTTGCAAAAAAGATAGTGGAAAATAGAATTTCTCTTCTCAGAAGGCTTGTAAATTTAAAGTATAAAGATGATGGTAATATTGTTAAGCACATAAGCCTATTTTAGAGTCTTGCAAATAAGTTAGTTGCTATGAAAATGAATATAGATGATGAGATGCAAGAATTATTACTTCTCAACTCTTTACTAGAAAGTTGGTAAACGTATGTGGTGACAATTTGTAACTCTATGCCTAAGGGGACTCTAACTATAAATATGGTTAAAGACAATTTGCTAAATGAAGATGCCAGAAGGAAAGAACAAGGTGAATCTTCTTCTAGGGCATTTGTTACTGAAAAATAAGAAAGATATGGAAGAAGTCATAGTAGAAATCCACATGGTTATAGAGGAAGATCCAAGTTTAGAAAAGATATCAAATATTTCTACTATCACAGGCCAGGTCACATGAAGAAAGAGTGTAGGTTTTGGAAGTGAGAACAGAATGAAAGGAAGAAAAATGAGAAAGAGACTATTACAATTGCTGCTGAAGATGATATCATTATTGTTTGTGATGACGGTTGTGTCAGTCTTGCAGCTCAGGACAGTAATTGGGTGATTGACTCTAGTACTTTATTTCATGTCACTTCTCATGGTGATTTTTTCCAATCTTATACTACTAGTGATTTTGGTAATATTAGAATGGGAAACAGTGGTACATTTAAGATTGTGGGTATTGGAGATATTTGCTTAGAGACCGGTACTAGGAGTAAATTGATACTCAAAGATATCAGACATGTTCCAGATATTCGTCTTAACTTGATATCCACAAGCAAACTTGATGATGAGGGATTTACACATTATTTTGGTGAAAGCAAATGAAAACTCACTAAAGGTTTTCTAATTATGGCAAGAGGAAAGAAGCTTAACTCTCTTTATGTCATGAAAGCTAAGCTACAAAAAAGAGAGAATAATGCAATTCAGAAAGATAAAAGTATAGATCTTTAACACAAGAGGCTTGGTCATATTAGCGAGAAGGGACTTCAAACTCTTGTTAGAAAACAGTTCTTACTAGAGTTGTAAGGTACATCTCTTGAATCTTGTTATCATTGCTTAGCTGGAAAAACACATAGAGTTACATTTCATACGTATCCATAATCTAGAAGATCAGATATTATTGATTTAGTTCATACTGATATATGTACTATACAAACTAGAACTCTTGGAGGTGCTCTTTATTTTATTACTTTTATTCATGATCATTCTAGAAAAGTTTGGGCTTTTGCTTTGAAATCTAAAGACCAGGTACTCGATGTTTTCAAAGAGTTTCATGTCAGTATTAAAAGAAAAACTAGCAAAAAGCTAAAGTGTATTCGAGTAGATAATGGTGGCGAGTACAGGGGTCCTTTTGAGAATTATTATAGGTTTCATAGTATCAGGCTTGAGAAAATAGTTCCTAAAACTTCTCAGCAGAACGGTGTGGCAAAAAGGATGAATAGAACTATTGAAGAAAGGATTAGGTATATGTTTTTCCATTCCAAGTTACCCAAGTCATTTTGGGGGGAGGCTATGAGAACTACAATTGACTTGATAAATCTTTCTCCATCAGTTCATCTGAAAGGTGATGTTCTAAAGAGAGTATGGAAAGGAAAAGATATATCTTATAATCACTTGAGAGTCTTTGAGTATAAAGTATTTATTCATATTCCCAAAGATGAAAGGTCCAAGCTTGATAATAAAGCAAAAACATGTATCTTCTTGGGATATGGTCATGAAGAGTTTGGGTACAGATTATGTGATCTAGTGAACAAGAAGATTATTAGAAACAGAGATGTTGTATTTCTTGAAGACCAATTGTTTAATGATGGTGATAATATTGATAAGCCAAAAACCTTTGTTTATATTCCTTGGAGTTTAGGTCCAGTTCCTTTACTTGTAATTCATGATAATCATGGGGGAGATGAACAAAAAGATTATGGTGAGAATTTCAGTGATGAAACTGTTGGGAAATCTTGGGGGCGACATCAGATGCGCAGCAGAAGAGCAAGAAAACAAAATCCATGATTCCCAAAGAGATGTTCGTCGTCGTGCGAATATTGGTGCGCAAAATTCGCGAAACTGGAAAAACTGCATATAGAATAAATTGTGTTACCTAGGGAGATCGTATATCCCTGTTTCTTTACAGATTCTTAGGAGAGGGTGAAGGAGGTCAAGCGTCCTCCTCTCTAACGGTGATCCACACAGTAGGGCTGCGACGACGCTCCTCAAAAACTCAAAGCCTACTTTGAGGTGGAGAGGGGAAGGAGAATAGGAGAGGCAAGCAAAGGCTCTAGCCTATGAGGCTCTGAATCCCTCCTATTTATAGAGATCCCCTATCAAACCCTAATGGATCCTCCCTTAGTGGGTATTGGATCTGCATCCAATAACCCAAGCCTTTTAGATTAGTGGATCTCTATCAAATAATCTCTCATAGGCTCTTATTGGATCTCGTCCATGGGATCCAATAATTCAGGGGCTTATTGGATATCCAATAAGACAAGGGCTCCGTTAAAATCTCATATCCAAATCTCTACTCATCACAATGCCTACCATATGTGTGTGACCCTCTAGGCCCAATATCGAACTGGTCGTGAGTCATACCTATCAGAACTCCTTCTAACTTAGTGAATTATTATCTCTGTAATAATTCACTCGACTCATCGACTATGGACATACTAGGCCACTACGCCGTAGTCCCCAGATGATACAGGGGAATCCAATCAATTGGACCTATCTGTCCTCAGTTACCGTGTACCTATAGTCCCTCATCCATCTAATATCCTAGAGACCGTATATCGAGCATGGTGTTGTCAGACCCATACGGTTTCTACTCGAGTCTCGCTCTAATCAGATTCTCCCGGAGAACTCTTTCTCTCTCAACCCGAATGACCCTAGCTAGGGATTTGTCTGAGCAAGAACACATGGGATATTCCTCTCATGATGTCGAGAGTGGATGATCCTCTATCGACACTTAATAGCCCTCGTAAGGTCAACTACCACTCCCAATGACCAGCTGTACTAGATCTGGGACAACCAAACCTATAAGTCTAGTATCAAAGAGTGGAGCACTCATACAGGACATCCTTGGTGTCTTAAGTCTAAGGACCATATATACCACTAGGACTATGGAATCGCTGTCTGACAATAAGGCATCATCAACCATCCAGCATTTCGTAAGCGGATCAATCAGTGAACTCATTCTCCAATGAGCACCTGTATTGTATCCCTAGTGTCCCTACACGAGCAGATATGAGACCAATTGCATCCATCATATGGATGGGTATACAACACACTAGTCTGTCCGGTTATCACGATGTCCCTCTCAAGTAACCTGTGACCGGGATTATTTAGGATCTGTGTTTAAAGGTGAATCGATCTCATTATCGTGATCTCATCACGATCTGATTCCCATTGCACAAATCCAAGGACATCACAATATATATATGCATATATGCAATAGTTATAAAGTGATATATGCTAAAATATAACAAGCAAAAAGATTCTGTATTAAGTCACATGTGTCATCACTCACGTGATTGGCTTGTTGGGCACCTATGACTAGCAGAAACTCCTACAGTTGATTATGTTGAACCAATTGAACAAGCACCTCCACCACCAGTTGAGATTCTATTAAGAATATCCACTATAGAGCGACAACGATCTACCAGATATCCTCCATATGAGTATGTTATGCTTACTGACGGGGGCGAGCTAGAAACTTACCAAGAAGCTATTCTACATGAGCATAAGAATGAGTGGGTTAAAGCTATGTAAGAAAAGATGAGATCTTTGCTTGAGAACCACACCTATGACTTAGTAAAGTTGCTTAAAGAGAAGAAAGCTCTCAAGAATAAATGGGATTACAAATTGAAGACTGAAAATAATAGCTCACAATAAAGATACAAGGCATGACAACTTATGAAAGGATTTAGTCAGAAGAAAGGTATTGACTTTGAAGAAATATTTTCTCTTGTGGTGAAAATATCCTCTATCCGAGTTATTCTTGGTTTGGTTGCCCATATGAATTTAGAAGTTGAGCAACTTGATGTGAAAACAACATTTCTTCATAGTGACTTATAAGAAGAAATTTACGTGGAGCAACCATAAGGTTTCAAAGTCAAGGGAAAAGAAAATCTGGTGTGTAAGATTAGGAAAATCTTATATGGACTCAAACAGACACCTAAACAATGATACAAGAAGTTTGATTCATTTATGATGAGCCAAGAGTCTAATAGAACTACATCTGATCATTGTGTGTTTATGAAGAAATTTTCAGATGATGATTTTATTATTCTACTATTATATGTTGATGATATGCTAATTATTGGTCATGACGTCGGTAAAATTAAAAAGCTTAAAAGAGAGCTAAGTAAGTCTTTTGCTATGAAAGACTTGGGATCGGTGAAATAAATACTTGGCATAAAGATTTTTCGTGAAAGGAAGAAAAGGAAGATTTGGCTATCTTAGGAGACCTATATTGAAAAGGTTCTTTTCTTGAAGAAAAGAAAAGGAACAACATGAGTAAAGCCAAAGTAGTTTGTTCTCTACTTACAGGTCATCTCTGTTAGGAACGAGTCGGCACTAGGGGGGGGGGGGGGGGTGAATTAGTGCAGTTGTAAAATACGTTGGTTTCGGAAAATTCTTTCATACGATAAAAATAGATTTTAAAAACTTAACTTGAAACACATGTTCGTAAATGTATTGAAGGTAATAAGTAAAATGGTTTACAATAAAATAAATGGCAATAATAGAAATACAAACCAGAGAACATGCTAATTTTATAGTGGTTCAGTCGTCGTGACCTACATTCACTCCGCCGATTCCTCTTTCGTTCAGGCCACCGGCATCCACTATCAGTCCTCCTTCAATAGGCGAAGACCAACCATCTTTTATACCCCTCTTCTCTTTTTCATAGGTTTAGGAGACAACCTTTACAAGCACTCACTCATCCTAAATAGAATTCTAAACTTATACCAGAGGAGGGGATTTCGTAAATGATTGCAATAGTGTTTCTTCACTTTTAAACTCTTTGTGCTTATATAAGTTAACCAAGGATGAGAGGGGTATTTATAGGCCTCAAGTTGATTCAAACTTGGAGCCTAAAAACATCTCATCTTGGGTCTCCTAGGTACGGGCGATACCACCGCCTATGTTGGGCGGTACCACCGCCTATGCTGGGCGGTACCACCGCTAGTGTCAGTTTGACATTAACACTGCGTTGGGCGGTACCACCGCCTAGCATTGGGCCACTGGGTGATACCACCGCCTGGCACCCTACCAAGGGCAGTTCCATCGCCCAAACTGGCGGTACCATCGCCTGACATAGTCTCGGAGACTATGCCACAACGGTGCCACTTCTTGGGTCACTATTTGGGCTTTTCTTGGGCCCAACACAGTCCTTACATGGGCCCAACTGACCCCTAATTGGGTTGACCCAATTCGAATCCCAATTACATGCTAACTATGAAATTTAAGACATTTCCTAAGCTAAACAAGTCCGTAAATCTAGTTTCTTCCGGCGATCTTCCGACGAACTTCCGATGATCTCTCGGTAATATTCCAGCGGACTCCCGGCAAGCTCCTAGACTTCACAACGATCTTCTTAGCGAGTTCCGACAAGCTTCTTTGGCAAGCTCCTAGACTTCTCGGTTAGTTCCGGCAGAACTTCCGACGAAGGTCTGGACTTCCGACGAACTCTCGAACTCCCAACAAAATCACGTTCTTAACTCCAGGACTTCATTTTGCTTTATGCCTTGCTATCATAGTTAATCCTCCACATGTAAAACATACTTCGATCTAGACAATTAATACTAAGCATG
Organism: Musa schizocarpa; assembly: GCA_900464855.2. NCBI lineage: Eukaryota > Viridiplantae > Streptophyta > Magnoliopsida > Zingiberales > Musaceae > Musa > Musa schizocarpa. The sequence goes on from LS990917.1 coordinate 17,702,309, forward strand.
AATCATGTTGTCCGGCATGTTATTGGTCTATCGACGCTTCATCCGATTCTTCGGTGCATTGTCCTCTCTTGCGGCCTATTTCCCAATCGGTCAGTTAACCTCCACAACTCTAATATCCTTGGCGCAATATATGCTCTTCTTGGCCCGATGCCCGAATCCATGGCCCGAAGCCTTTTATCGATACGTCAACCGATCCTTCGACGCGACGTCTAATCTTCTTATATGTTTCTCCGGCCCAACATGATTCTTCCTGCTTTAAATGTCTCTTCTTGATCAAAGAATCCTACGTCACTTAAAATGCAGATCAAATCATAAACACTTATTAATTGGTTTCATCATCAAAATCTGAGATTCAATAATCTCCCTCTTTTTTATGATGACAACTAATTGATAACGGAGTGAAACTTAACTCTTGGAGTTTAAACAAACTCTCCCTATCAATATGGCATATTGATAGAACTCTTGGATTCAAAAATCCAAGCAAACATGTCATGATTAAAATCATGCATAACATCAACATACTTCTACCGCTTTGTCATCAACAAAAAGGAGAAGTTCAATTATCAAGTGTTTAAACATATAAGTTCAAATCGTTGCATAATCAACATAATTTCTAGTTTTATCATCATGTAAGCTAGTGAATCTTACAACATTTTAGAACATGCAAGCTAGCAATTTTGAGATGTTCAAGAAAGCAACTCTTGCTTCTTGAAATATATGCAAGTTCATAAATTTTGCTAGATGTGCAAGTTAGCATGTTTTGCTTCTTGAGATAGGCAAGATAGCACTTTTGCTTCTTTTGAGATGGCAACTCTTTGTTTCTCTTTAGATTACAAGCTAGCAACTCTAGCAAATTTTACATCATGCAAGGTAGCAAATTTTTGGTAATATTCAAGATATCAAGTTCTTCTCCTTGCAATTTATAAGCTAGCAAATTTTACACATATGAAAGTTGGCAAGATTTTTGCATCTTTTGAGATGAGCAAGCTTTTTGCTTCTTCTTGAAGTATGCAAGCTAGCTAGCAAGCTAGCAAAATTTACTCCCCCTATGTCATTGTCAAAAAGAATGAAAGAATACAATTTTGTATCCTTTTTTTTTTTAACAATAATTTTCAAAGCATGAGAAAGGTAAAGTATCAATCTTGTTTGTGCATCATTATATTTTCAATTTAGAACATGCACAATTTTAAAACTTTACATATCATTCTTACTTCATGCATGATACTAAAAATAAATCAATCATCATATCATACATAATACTCATAAACTAGCAAATTTATATCATTTTAGAGGATCAAAACAATATCATAAGTATTTCATGCATTCATATCATGAATGTTTCAATCATTATTTCAGTCATAAAAAATAAAAGATCAAGTCTAAAATTCAAGAAATCAAGAGAGACCATAATCCATTTTAACAAATCTCCTCTTAAATAATTAACAAAAATAATTCTTAGGAGATCATGATATAGATAAAAATCATTTAATCTTGTCGGAGAACAAGACCTCTATACATATAAAATCTTATAATTCACATAGAAAGTCTCCTCTTTAATAAAATACCAAGAAAAATCATAAGAGTACAAAGAAGATTTCTTGATTAAAAAAAAAATCAAGTAATTCCAATAAACCAAGATCATGATTTTGATAAAACTTATTCAAATTCAGATCGTCAAAATCATCAAAATCTTAACATTTCATTCAAGAGATTCAAAATGACATAAATAATTTTTTTGATCCCTTAGTGAAAAATCGATAAGGTAGGGATTGACGAGTTTTCAAGAAAAATGCTTTCCTCTTTTTGTTTCAACTTATTAATTGATTTCATACATGTATATTCTTTTCTTTTATGCCAAATCCATATATCATTCATTAACACTAAAAAAGAACTTTAAAAAAGATCGCAAAAATTATCATGCATAAGTGTTGGGAAATCTTGGGGGTGACATTACATGCGCAGCGGAAGAACAAAAAAAACAAAATCCCCTATTCCCAAAGAGATGTTTATCGTCGTGCAAAGATTGGTACGCAAAGTTTATGAAACTTAAAACTGCATATAGAGTAGATTGTGTTACCTAGGGAGATTGTATATCCCTGATTCCTTGCATATCTTTAGGAGAGGGTGAAGGAGGTCAAGCGTCCTCCTCTCTAGCGGTGATCCACACAATAGGGCTGTGACGACGCTCCTCAAAAGTCCAGGCCTGCTCTAAGGTGGAGAGGGGGAGGAGAATAGGAGAGGCAAACAAAGGCTCTACCTTATGAGGCTCTGAATCCCTCCTATTTATAGAGGCCCCCTGTTAAAACCAAATGGATACTCCTCTAGTGGGTATTCGATCTAAATCCAATTATCCAAGCCTTTTAAATTAGTGGATCTCTATCCAATAATCTCTCATGGGCTCTTATTGGATCTTCTCCATAGGATCCAATAATTCAATGGCTTATTAGATATCCAATAAAATAGGGGCTCTAGCGGATATCTCATGTTCGAACCTCTACTTATCGTAATGCCTACCATATGTGTGTGACTCTCTAGGTCCAATATCGAGCAGGTTGTGAGTCATACCTGTCAGAACTCCTTCTAACTTAGTGAATTATTATCTCTATAATAATTCACTTGACTCATCGACTACGAACGTACTAGGCCACTACGCCGTAGTCCCGAAACGATATAGAAGAATCCAATCCATTGGACTTGTCTGTCCTCAATTACCGTATACCTATAGTCCCTCATCCATCTAATATCCCAGAGACCGTATATCGGGCATGGTGCTGTCAGACACATACGGTTTCTACTCGAGTCTCGCTCTGATCGGATTCTCTTGGAGAACTCTTTCTCTCTTAACCCAAATGACCCTGGCTAGAGATTTGTCTGAGCAAAAACACATGGGATATTCCTCTCATGATGCCGAGAGTGGATAATCCTCTATCGACACTCAATAGCCCTCGTAAAGTCGACTACCACTCTCAATGACCAACTGTACTAGATTTGGGACATCCAAACCTAAAAGTCTGGTATCAAAGAGTGGAGAATTAATATAGGACATTCTTGGTGTCTTAAGTCTAAGGAATAAATACACCACTAGGACTATGGAATTATTGTCTGACAATAAGACATCATCAACCATCCAACATTCCAAAAGCAATCGATCAGTGAACTCATTCTCTAATGAGCACCTGTACTGTATCCCTAGTGTCCCCACATGAGCAGCTATGAGACCAGCTGCATCCATCATATGGACAGGTATACAGCCCACCAGTTTGTCCGGTTATCACGATATCCCTCTTGAGTAACCTATGACCGGGATTATTTAGGATCTATGTTTAAAGGTGAATCAGTCTTATTATTGTGATATCATCATGATCCAATTCCTATTGCACGGATCCAAGGACATCACAATATATACATGCATATATGCAATAATCAATATAAAGTGATAAATGCCAAAAATTTAATAAGCAAAAAGATTTCGTGTCAAGTCACACGTGTCATCACTCACGTGATTGGCTTGCTGGGCACCTATGACTAGCAATCTCCCACTTGACCTAAAGCTAATCTCTTATGTGTCTGATCCCCATCAGACCCCTTTGACGCTCAAAGACAGTATGAGACAATGGCTTTATCAGTGGATCTGTAATGTTATCTTTGGATGGAACTCTTTCCACTGTTACATCTCGTCGGGTTACGATCTCTCTGATAAGATGGAACCTCCTCAGAATATGCTTAGATTTCTGATGAGACCTGGGTTCCTTCGCTTGAGTAATTGCTTCGTTGTTGTCATAATATAAGGAAATTGGCTTCTCGCTACTCGGCATGAATCCAAAATCTGTGATGAACTTCTTCACCCAAAGTCCCTTCTTTGCTGCATCTGATGCTACAATGTACTCTGCCTCTGTGGTCGAGTCAGTAGTAGTATCTTGCTTGGAACTCTTCCAACACATTGCTCATCCATTCAAGGTGTACACATACCCCAAATTTGACTTGCTATCATCAACATTAGACTGAAAACTCGAGTCTATGTAGCCTTCAACCTTGAGGCTACTACCTCCATATACTAGTAAAAGATCCTTAGTCCTTCTCAAGTACTTAAGGATACACTTTACTACTTTCTAGTGCTCCAAGCTTAGATCCGCTTGATACTTGCTCGTGACCCTCAGAGTATGTGCTATATCAGGCCTAGTACATAGCATGACATACATGATAGACCCTATCGCTGAGGCATAAGGTATTATATCCATGTTCGCCCTTTCTTCTAGAGTCTTTTGGGGATATACTCCTAGAAAGTGATATCCCATGTCTCATCAATATGAGATATCTCTTGAAATTTTTCATGCGAAACCTTTTGATAATAGTTTCTATGTACCTGGACTGGGAAAAGCCAAGCATCCTCTTGGATCTGTCTCTATAGATTTAAATCCCCAAGATATAGAATGCTTCCCCTAAGTCCTTTATGGAGAAGTGTCTAGATAACAAAGCCTTTACTATGGAAAGCATTCCTACGTCATTCCCAATGATAAGGATGTCATCCACATATAATACCAAAAAGGTGATAGCGCTCCTACTTACCTTCTTGTATACACATGGCTCATCTTCGTTCTTAACGAAGTCATAAGATCTGATTGCCTCATTAAATCTTATGTTCTAACTTTGGGAAGCTTGCTTTAGTCCATAAATGGATCTAATCAACCTGCACACCTTATTTGGGAAGTTCTTAGACATGAGTCGCTTAGGTTGTATTATATACACCTCCTCCTCGAGATTCCTATTGAGGAATACAATTTTCACATCCATCTGTTAGATCTTATAATTATAGTGTGCTACAATAGCTAATAGAATTCGGATAGATTTTAGCATTTCTACGGGGGAGAAGGTTTCATCATAGTCAACACCTTGCCTTTGACGATATCCCTTAGCCACTAGCCTTGCTTTATAAGTCTCTACCTTTCCATCTACTCCGATCTTTTTCTTAAAGATCCACTTACAAACGATGGGTATAATACCTTTGGGTGCATCAACTAGGTTCCAAACATTGTTGGAGTACATAGAATTCATCTCAGAATTCATGGTTTCTTACCACTTCCTAGAGTCTATACTCATAATAGCCTCCTTGTAGGTCTGAGGATCAATATCCTCAATATCTTCTCCTCTAATATGTCCCACATATCTCTAGGAGGATGGGATATTCTATTGGACCTACGTAAAGTTGGAACTTATGTGTTAGATACCTGAACAGACTCGGGCTGTAGAGTGATGCTTGAGCTAGGTTCTTCAACCTCGCTCAGCTCTATCATGCTCCCACTATCTCCGCCAAGAATATGTTCCTTCTCAAGGAACACTGCTCTCTTAGCTACAAAGTCTTTTTGGTCCTTGAGATGATAGAAATAATACTCACAATTTTCCTTAGGGTATCCCCCGAACTTGCATCACTCTATCCTCGATTCCAACTTATTGGGGTTGTGTCTTTTAACGTGGGCAAGGCAGCCCCAAATCTTAATAATCTTAAGATTGGGCTTCTTCCATTTCTATATCTCATATGGTGTAGACACTACCTACTAGTCATAGGTGCCCAGCAAGCCAATCACGTGAGTGATGGCACGTGTGACTTAATATAGAATCTTTTTGCTTATTATATTTTGGCATATATCACTTTATAACTATTGCATAAATGCATACATATATTGTGATGTCCTTGGATTTGTGTAATGGGAATCGGATCGTGATGAGATCACGATCGTGAGATCGATTCACCTTTAAACACATATCCTAAATAATCCCGTCATAGGTTACTCGAGAGGGATATCATGATAACCGGACGGTGGGTGTGTCTTTGTATACCCGTCCATATGATGGATGCAAACTGGTCTCATAGCTGCTTGTGTAGGGACACTAGGGATACATGCAGTGCTCATTGGAGAATGAGTTCACTGATTGATCCGCTTACGGAATGCTAGATGGTTGATGATGCCTTATTGTCGACAACGGTGATTCCGTAGTCCTAGTGGTGTATCTGGTCCTTAGACTTGAGACACCAAGAATGTCCTGTATGAGTGCTCCACTCTTTGATACCGAACTTATAGGTTTGGCTGTCCCGCATCTAGTACAGCTGGTCATTGGGAGTGGTAGTCGACCTTCACGAGGGCTATTGAGTGTCGATAGAGGATCATCCACTCTCTGGCGTCATGAGAGGAATATCCCATGTGTTCTTGCTCGCACAAATCCCCGGCGGTCATTCGGGTTGAGAGAGAAAGAGTTCTCCCGAGAATCCGATTAGAGCGAGACTTCGGTAGAAACCGTGTGGATCCGACAACACCATGCTCGATATACGGTCTCTGGTATATTAGATGGATGAGGGACTATAGGTACACCGATGGCGAGGACGACGAGGTCCAATGGATTGGATTCCCTGATCGTCCAGGGGACTAAGGCGTAGTGGCCTAGTACCTCGGTAGTCGATGAGTCGAGTGAATTATTACAGAGATAATAATTCACTGAGTTAGAAGGAGTTCTGACAGGTATGACTCACGGCCATCTCGATATTGGGCCTAGAGGGTCACACACATATGGTAGACATTGCGATGAATAGAGGTTCGGATATGAGATATCTGACGGAGCCCTTGTCTTATTGGATGCAGATCCAATACCCACTAGGGGAGGACCCATTAGGGTTTGACAAGGGACCTCTATAAATAGGAGGGATTCAGAGCCCCATGGGCAAGAGAGCTTTTGTTTGCCTTTTCCTATTCTCCTCTCCATCTCCACCTCTGAGTAGGCCAAGAGTTTTGAGGAGCGTCGTCGTAACCCTACTGTGTGGATTACCGCTAGAGAGGAGGACGCTTAACCTCCTTCACCCTCTCCTAAGGATCTGCAAAGAAACAGGGATATACGATCTCCCTAGGTAACAAAATCTACTCTATACGCAGTTTCATGTTTCGCGGATTTTTGCGTACCAATCTTCGCACGACGACGAACATCTCTTTGGGAATCGGGGATTTTGTTTTTCTTGTTCTTCCGATGCACATATGATGTCGCCCCCAAGGATTTCCCTACAGTGGTATCAGAGCCAGGTTGCTCATGCGAATGATTGGTTTTGAACTGCGTTTGTTGTGTTTAGGAAGAATTTTGACGTCAAAATTGTTGACGCAAAAACAAGGAAGGGCAGCACCAGTTGCTGCCCTTGATCTGTGTGTGTGCAGCGCAACCGGCGAAGGGCAGGCAGCCCATCGGCGAGGCCCATAGGACGGCGGCAATTGCCGTGAGTGGGCGTCAAGCTTTGGTAATGAAAATGCCTGCCTCGCCGCCTGCGGCCAGGGCGGGCAGGCGGCGACAACAACAGCGAGAAGGGGAAAGGGAGTTAGGGTTTTCTAGGTAAAAGACAGTTTTGCCCCTCGGAATTGAGAAATTCTAGTTTCTGTCTTTTGTCCAAATTACTAAAATACCCCTATGAATTTAGAAATTTCCTATAATGTCCCTAATTTCAGAAAATATTAATTAATTAAAAGGTTTAGTTGATTATTATTTTTTTTTATTATTATCTAGTAGTCCTATATGATGATGATTATTTATACATGTGATGTATGATGTGTTGACAGATGATCATGGTCCGTGTGATGTGTGTACATATGATTATTATTATTGAGGTCTGCGAACCTCCATTATATATCTCGTTTATTGTCGGGCCTGCGTGCCTATGATTAAGTTGTAATCACATGAGGAGGCACAGCGGGAGCGTGGATGCGATAGCGGGACCCACGAGAAGGACGATCGTGATGCATGAAGATGCATCAAGATGTCGACGGAACCGAGAAGGACGAAATGGACGATCACAGGGCATAGAGATGCACCATTGCACACATAGATCTTGATGTGAGTGATTAGGCCTATTGGCTCGGGCCTAATCATATTAGGTTGTGGTCCATGATCATCTGGTGTAATTGCTTATACACATACTAGATATGTATATATATTTGCATGTGTTGTAAATATATATTAAATATGTATATGTGTGACATGTCATATTAGGAGACCAAATCATAGAAACATCTCTCAATAATATTAAGTCGGTAAACGTGCTGCAATTAGATTGACCCACGTGGCCTTCCATCGTTATAAGTAGGAACTGATTCCCGGTGTAGGTTGAGTTGGTCGAGTCCCTCGAGACTCACCTATATCGCGATTCGCTATCTTGCTTACGACATAGAGATGTCACCGGTGACCTGAGGGCATGGTATACTCGGTCGAGTCCCTCGAGGGTATATCATCAAATCAGATTCATCTTGTAACGAAGGTGTTGACTTAACCGAGCATCATGGTTGCTCGAGTCCCTCAAGGCCATGGTGATTCGGAGGCCGATCAGGACGGGAATCACATGGAGTTGTGATCGACAAGAGTTGCTTACCTTTTAGACTTAGTGTGATTGGTCGAGTCCCTCGAGGTTACACTGAGACGCTGATTGGATCCTGATCCCCACTAGTCGGAGACTTCTGTTTCACGTGTTGAGGGTCGTGTGACTCGTTAGTAAAATAGTGGGAGCATATTAAGATAGAAGTCCATATCTTGATAGTTTATTTCTTACAAAATCTGCATGTTATTCATTTCTGCTGCATCTTTATTTTCAGAAAATGTCGCTTTCAAATCCCTTACGTGGCATACTTGATGTCAACCGCCTCACTGGTCCAAATTATATGGATTGGCTCCAAAACTTGAGAATTGTTCTCACAGCGGAGAAAATCGTGTATGTCCTTGATACCGTAATGCCTGCGCCCGAAGAAGGGGCAAACGAGGATGAGATCGCCACTCACGAAGTACTTTTGATAACTCCACTCTTGCTTTCGATGCTATATGTTGGGCTCTATGACTCTCGAATTTCTGAGACAACATGAAAAGATGGATGCCGATCCATTCTCCTACATGTCCGTAAATTGTTTGAGGAATAGGGAAGGACTCAGCGATATGAGATATCTAAGAGCCTCTTCCGCGTGCTAGGATGACCGAGGGGACACCAGTTGAGAACCATGTCCTAAAAGATGAGTGAGTGGATAGAAAACTCACAGTCTAGGAATGGTCCTAGAGGATAACTTGTGTGTGGACATTGTGCTTGATCCCTACCGATTCCTTTTCATAGTTTATAATGAATTTTAATATGAACAAGCTTGAAGTAACTCTCCCAGAGCTTCTCAATATGTTGAGGGAGGCAGAGAGTACTATCAAGAAAGAGAAGCCAGTTCTCTACACTGGAGAGACCAAAAGGAAAAGGAAAGCAGAAAGGTCCCTTAAGAAGGGAAAGGGCAAGGTCAAACCAGGTAAAGCAAAGGTTGCTAAGAAAGATCCAGCAAAGGACAAAGGCCAGCGCTTCCACTGTGGTAAAGATGGGCACTGGAAGAGAAACTGCAAAGAGTACCTTGCAGAAAGGGCGAAAAAAAGCTTGATGAAGCTTCAGGTACATTCATGATTAGTCTCCATTTGTCAGACTCTTATGATAACATATGGGTATTGGATACCAGTAGTCCATTTGTCAGTCTCCATTTGTCAGACTCTTACGGAATGCTGGATGGTTGATGATGCCTTATTGTCAGACAGCGATTCCGTAGTCCTCGTGGTGTATCTGGTCCTTAGACTTGAGACACCAAGGATGTCCTGTATGAGTGCTCCACTCTTTGATACCAGACTTATAGGTTTGGCTGTCCCAGATCTAGTGCAGCTAGTCATTGGGAGTGGTAGTCGACCTGACGAGGGCTATTGAGTGTCGATAGAGGATTATCCACTTTCAACGTCATGAGAGGAATATCCCATGTGTTCTTGCTCAGACAAATCCCTGGCCAGGGTCATTCGGGTTGAGAGAGAAAGAGTTCTCCGAGAGAATCCGATTAGAGTGAGACTCGAGTAGAAACCATGTGGGTCTGACAACACCATGCTCGATATACGGTCTCTGGTATATTAGATGGATGAGGGACTATATGTACACGGTAATTAAGGACAGATAAGTCCAATGGATTGGATTCCTCTGTATCGTCTAGGGACTACGGCATAGTGGCCTAGTACGTCCGTAGTCGATGAGTCGAGTGAATTATTACAAAGATAATAATTCACTGAGTTAGAAGGAGTTCTGACAGGTATGACTCACGGCCAGCTCAATATTGGGCCTAGAGGGTCACACACATATGGTAGGCATTGCGATGAATAGAGGTTCGGATATGAGATATCCGACGGAGCCCTTGTCTTATTGGATGCAGATCCAATACCCACTAGGGGAGGACCCATTAGAGTTTGACAGGGGACCTCTATAAATAGGAGGGATTCAGAGCCCCATGGGCAAGAGAGCTTTTGTTTGCCTTTTCCTATTCTCCTCTCCATCTCCACCTCTGAGTAGGCCTGGAGTTTTGAGGAGCGTCATCGCAACCCTGCTGTGTGGATCACCGCTAGAGAGGAGGACGCTTGACCTCCTTCACCCTCTCCTAAGGATCTGCAAGGAAACAGGGATATACGATCTCCCTAGGTAACACAATCTACTCTATACGCAGTTTCATGTTTCGCGAATTTTTGCGTACCAATCTTCGCATGACGACGAACATCTCTTTGGGAATCGGGGATTTTATTTTTCTTGTTCTTCCATTGCACAAATGATGTCGCCCCCAAGGATTTCCCTACACTACCGACTTAGTTGGAACTTTGTTTAGAAGGGAAGCTGCGGTCTCTAGGGCATATCTCAAGAATGAGATGGGTAGGTCAGTGAAACTCATCATGGACTGTACCATATCTAATAGTACTCACCTCCTCGATCTGATCGAATTGTCTTGATACTCTTTCCAATCTGGTTCTCTACTTCATTCTTATACTCTCTGAATTTCTCAAAGGCCTCAGACTTGTACTTCATTAAGTACACATATCCATACCTTGAGAAATCATTAGTAAAGGTAACGAAATAGGAGTAACCACCAATGGCATGAGTTGACATGGGTCCACATACATCACTATGTATGAGTTCCAACAGTTCAGTGGCTCTCTCTCCAGTTCCACTAAATGGAGAGTTGGTTAGTTTTCCACGAAGGCAAGGCTCGCAAGTAGCATATGACTCATAGTCGAATGGATCTATATATCTATCATTTAGCAACTTTTGAATCCTTCCCTCATGGATATGACCTAGCCTACAATGCCATAGGTATGCACTATTCACCTCATCTTGTTTCCTCTTAGATACATTTACATTCATGATATGTAGAGTAGTGTCTGGCATAAACAAACCATTATGCAATGTTCCTTTCGTGATGATCTCCTCATCTAATAATATCAAACAACCATTGTTCTCAAAAATTAATTTATATCCACTGACTATCAAACGTGAAATGTAGATAAAATTTTTGATAATAGAAGGAATAAAATAACATGCATCTAATGCAATAAAAGCTCCACTAGGTAGATGTAGGGCGATCTCACCAACAGCTGCTATAGTAACTTTTGCTCCATTGCCCATCTTGAGGTCTATCTTGCCTCTCTCTAGTCTCCTAAGCATTGCTAGAACCTGCAACGAATTGCATATATGATAAGCACTACAGACATCCAATACCCATGTGTTATCATAAAAGTCTGACAAATGGAGACTGATCATGAATATACTTGAAGCTTCTCCAAGCTTCTATTTTGCCCTCTCTACAAGGTACTCTTTGCAGTTCCTCTTCCAGTGCCCATCTTTGCCATAGTGGAAGCACTGGCCTTTGTCCTTTGCTGGGTCTTTCTTAGCAACTTTTGCTTTACCTGGTCTGCCCTTGCCCTTTCCCTTCTTAAGGGACTTTTCTGCTTTCCTTTTCTTTCTGATCTCATTAGTGTAGAGAATTGGCTTCTCTTTCTTAATAGTACTATTTGCCTCCCTCAACATATTGAGGAGCTCTGGGAGAGTCACCTCAAGATTGTTCATATTAAAATTCATTATGAATTGTGAAAAGGAATCTGGTAGGGACTGAAGCACAATGTCCACACACAAGTTATCCTCTAAGACCATTCCTAGACTTGTGAGTTTCTCCATCCACTCAATCATCTTTAGGACATGGTTCTGAACTGGTGTCCCCTCAGTCATCCTAGCGCGGAAGAGGCTCTTAGATATCTCATATCGCTGAGTTCTTCCCTGTTCCTCAAATAATTTATTGATATGTAGGAGAATGGATCTGGCATCCATCTTTTTATGTTGTCTCTATAACTCAAGAGTCATAGAGCCCAACATATAGCACCGAGCAAGAGTGGAGTCATCAATATACTTCACGTAGTGAGCGATCTCATCCTCGCTTGCCCCTTCCTTGGGCGTAAGCATCGCTATATCAAGGACGTACATGATTTTCTCCGCCGTGAGAACAATTCTCAAGTTGCAAAGCCAATCCGTATAATTTGGACCAGTGAGGGTGTTGACATCAAGTATGCCACGTAAGGAATTTAAAAGCGACATTTTATGAAAATAAAGATGTAGCAGAAATGAATAGCATGCAGATTTTGTAAGAAATAAACTATCAAGATATGGACTTCTATCTTAATATGCTCCCACTATTTTACTAGTGAGTCACGCGATACCCTCAGCTCATGAAACGGAAGTCTCCGGCAGACTTTTAGTGGGGATCAGGATCTAATCAGCGTCTTAATGTAACCTCGAGGGACTCAACCAATCACACTAAGCCCAAAAGGTAGGCAACTCTTGCCGATCATAACTCCTTATGATTCTTATCCTGTTCAACCTCCGAATCACTATAGTCTCGAGGGACTCGACCAACTATGATGCTTGGTTAAGTCAACACTTTCGTTACAAGATGAGTCAGATTTAATGATATACTCTCGAGGGACTCGACGAAGCATACCATGTCCGTAGGTCACCGATGACATCTCTATGTCGTAAGCAAGATAACGAGTCACGATATATATGAGCCTCAAGGGACTCGACCAATTCAACCTACACCGGGAATCTGTTCCTACCTATAACGATGGAAGGCCATGTGTGTCAATCTAATTGACTCACATTTACCGACTTAATATTATAAAGAGAGAGGTTTGTATGATTCGGTCTCCTAATATTGTAGGAAAATCTTGGGGGGCGACATCACATGCGTAGTGGAAGAACAAGAAAATAAAATCCCTGATTCCCAAAGAGATGTTCGTCGTCGTGCGAAGATTGGTGCGCAAAATTCGTGAAACTGAAAAACTGTGTATAGAATAGATTGTGTTACCTAGGGAGATCAAATATCCCTGTTTCCTTGCAGATCCTTAGGAGAGGGTGAAGGAGGTTAAGTGTCCTCCTCTCTAGTGGTAATCCACACAGCAGGGCTGCGATTACACTCCTGAAAACTCCAAGCCTGCTCTGAGGTGGAGAGGGGAAGGAGAATAGGAGAGGCAAGTAAAGGCTCTAGCCTATGAGACTCTGAATCCCTCCTATTTATAGAGGTCCCCTGTCAAACCCTAATGGATCCTCCCTTAGTGGATATTGGATCTATATCCAATAACCCAAGCCTTTTAGATTAATGGATCTCTATACAATAGTCTCTCATGGGATCTTATTGGATCTCGTCCATGGGATCCAATAATTTAGGGGCTTATTGGATATCCAATAAGACAAGGGCTCCGTCGGATATCTTATATCTGAACCTCTACTCATCGCAATGCCTACCATATGTGTGTGACCCTCTAGGCCCAATATCGCAATTAGAACTCCTTCTAACTCAGTGAATTATTATCTCTGTAATAATTCACTCGACTCATCGGCTATGGACGTACTAGGCCACTACGCCGTAGTCCCCAGATGATACAGGGGAATCCAATCCATTGGACCTATCTGTCCTCTGTTACTATATTCCTATAGTCTCTCATCCATCTAATATCCCAAAGACTGTATATTGAGCATGGTGCTGTCAGACCCATACGGTTTCTACTCGAGTCTCGCTCTAATCGGATTCTCTCGGAGAACTCTTTTTCTCTCAACCTGAATGACCCTGGCTAGGGATTTGTCTGAACAAGAACACATGGGATAATCCTCTCATGACGCCAAGAGTGGATGATCTTCTTTTGACACTCAATAGCCCTCGTAAGGTCGACTACCACTCCCAATGACCAACTGTATTAGATATGGGACAGGCAAACCTATAAGTCTGGTATCAAAGAGTGGAGCACTCATACAGAACATCCTTGGTGTCTCAAGTCTAAGGACCAGATATATCACTAGGACTACGGAATCGCTGTCTAACAATAAGGCATCATCAACCATCCTGCATTCTGTAAGCGGATCAATCAGTGAACTCATTCTCCAATGAGCACCTGTACTATATCTCTAGTGTCCTTACACGAGTAGCTATGAGACCAGCTGCATCCATCATATGGACGGGTATATAGCACACTAGTCTGTCCGGTTATCACGATGTCCCTCTCGAGTAACCTATGATCGGGATTATTTAGGATATGTGTTTAAAGGTGAATCGATCTCATTTTCGTGATCTCATCACGATCCGATTCCCATTGCACAAATCCAAGGACATCACAATATATATATGCATATGTATAATAGTTATAAAGTGATATATGCTAAAATATAATAAGCAAAAAGATTCTTTATCAAGTCACACGTGTCATCACTCATGTGATTGGCTTGCTGGGCACCTATGACTAGCAAATATGACATGTCACATGTTAGGATCAGGGTTGGAAAAATAAATTTTTCAAGAAGAAACCTTTCCACTTTTTAGTTGTTTTAATTCATTTGATTTATTTCATGCATGCGTATTCTTTTCTTTTATGCCAAATAAAAATATGCATCAACGTTTAGGATCGAAAAATGAATTTCGTTATAAAAACCATCAAGACCAAATCATCATGTATAACTTTTAAAATCTCATGCATAAAATAGTCAATCATGGTATCAAAACATTTAATATTTTTATTACATCATTATGCATTACTTCAAATCAAACATGATTTCATTTAATCAAAATCGAGAGACAACAATGGAAATCAACATGATACACATTATTACTTCTTAACCACATATAACACGATTTCATAAGGCATTTTTAATCAAGTTCATTGTAGTCATGCATTTTTCTTTTTAGACGAATCAAACTTTTCATGCTTAGTTTCCATACAAAAAGCCATGCATCATTTTTTAAAATCGGAAGGCAATATAAAAATCATTAAGATATACATTATTGCTTCTCAAGCACATACATAGAATTAATCATATTTGTTGTGTAAGCATTAAATTAATATTTTATTATATTTTCATATAATTTTTATGATCATTTTCAAAAATTACTTAGAAGGATAAGCATGATTCCTAATTTTTTCATTTTCATTACATTATACAATTAAAAATAAATAAATTTTCTAAACTAAATAAAAGGAAAATGCATCATGGAAAGCATCAAGTAATTTCAAAATAAACCAAAGGCGTTTTGATTACCTCAACGTCAAAGGCTGTTAAGGCGTAGTTTGCTGCCTTGCTTTTGTTGATTTTCTCCTCGTCTTCGGAGGAGCTCGATTTATCCCACTTTTTATTCTTCTTCTTACGTTCAAAGCAAGTAGTTGCGTTCTTTTGGCTCTTTAATTTATGTTTTATTAATTTTTTAAATTTCTTTATGAGTTCAAGTTCATGTTCACCATCACTTGAGCTTATGCTCGAGTGGTCTTTAAATGTTCTAAGTTTGAAATCCTTCCTGTTCTTTGGAAGGTGGTTCTAGAGTTCATCATGTGCATTGCACGTTAATTCTTTTAAATCCCAAGACCCTATTAATTCTTCGAGAGGGAAATGGTTCAAATCTTTTGATTCTTGAATAGAGATTACTTTTAAATCCCAAGTTTTATTAAGAGAACGTAAAATCTTGTTTACAAGTTCAAAATCCGAAAAATATTTGCCAAGAGCTTTTAAACCATTGACAACATCCATAAAACGGGTGTACATGTCAACAATGGTTTCGCTCGGCTTCATTCGAAAAAGCTCGAAATCATGCATTAAAAAGTTAATTTTTGAATCTTTAACTCTAGAAGTGCCTTCGTGTGTGATTTCAAGAGTGTGCCATATGTCGAAAGCCGTTTCGCATAAAGAAATCCGATTGAACTCATTTTTGTCCAAAGCACAAAATAAGGCATTCATAGCCTTTACGTTTAAAGAAAAATACTTCTTCTCCAAATCCGACCATTCGTTCATCGGTTTAGAGGGAAGTTGAAAACCATTTTCAACAATATTCTATAAATCCAAATTCATAGAAATCAAGAAAACTCTCATTCGAGTTTTCCAATAAGTATAGTCCAATCCGTTAAACAACGGTGGACGAACAACCGATAAGCTCTGTTGAAAGCCATGAAGAGCCATTTCTCTCGGGTGTAAATCCGAAATGAGAAATACCAGGCTCTGATACCAATTGTTAGGATCAAGAGCACTAAGAGGGGGGGGGGGGTGAATTATTGCAGCGGATAAAAATGTCAACTTCGTCAAATCTCTCTTGCGGCCTATTGCCCAATCGGCCAGTTGACTCCGCAACTCTGATATCCTTGGCGCAATCTCCGCTCTTCTTGGCACGATGTCCGAATCCATGGCCCGAAGCCTTCTGTCGATACGTTGACCGATCCATCGGTCCAATGTCCAATCTTCTGATCAAGATCATTTTCAAGAGATTCACAAAAGCAATACAAATAGATTCATTAATTTCCCATTTTGAAAAATCGATAAAGTGGATCGTAGCAAGCTAGCAAGTTTGCCTCTTTTCGAATTGTGCAAACCCTTTGTCATTGTCAAAAAGAAGGGAAGACCCTTTATTTCATACATTCAAATTATGACAAAGGTAAGGTAACAAAGATGAAAAAATCAAGATGTGAATATCAAAATAATTTTTCATCATGAATATTTTATCATTGCAAGCATCAAAATAATATTATGAATGTTTCATGCATTCATATCATCACATGAAGAATATCAAAAAGAACTTGGTGATGAGATGTATTTCATACATTCAAAGAATTTTACATAACAAAATTTAAGTCATAAACCTTAAAAGATGTCATGAGAGAACACATAAACAATCTCTTCTTAAATAAATAACGTAAAGAATTCTTAGGAGATCATGAAAAAGATAGAATTCATTCAATCTTGTAAGAGAACAAGATATTAATTCATGAATATAAAATCTTGACTTAAGCATAAGAAATCTCAATTTACAAATTTCGAAAAGTCAAGATAAAGCTAATTTAAATCATCAAATCAAGATCATTTTCAAGAGATTCACAAAAGCAATACAAATAGATTCATTAATTTCCCTTTTTGAAAAATCGAGAAGGTTGGAGCAAAACGTACTACAAAGCAAATTTGCTAGCTTGCACAATTCGAAAGAGGCAAACTTGCTAGCTTGCTAATCTAAAAAAGAAGCAAGAAGTGCTATCTTGCAAATCTCAAGAGAAGGAATGTTTGCCTAAGTTACACATTTCAAAAAGTGGCAAAATAGTCCATCTTGCATATATCAAAAGAGGTAAAATTTTGTTAAATTTTTACATGTAAAAGTTGATAGCTTGCATACTATAAATTTGCATACCAAAAGTACTATCTTGCCTATCTCAAGATGCAAAATATGCTAACTTGCACTTTGCATCGGAAGTAGAATTGCTAGCTCAAACATTGCAAAGGAAGCAAAAATTGTTAGCTTGCAACTTGCATATTTCAAGAAGCAAGTGTTGCTTTCTTGAACATCTTTAAATTTGCTAGCTTGTATGAAGTAGAACATGCTATCTTACTACCTTGCATATCTATAACTTGATAGCTTGAATGTTCTAAGCATGATGTTATACTCACTAAATTTTGCTAGCTTCAAAACTACATGATGATAAAACTTGATATTATGTTTTTTATGCAATAAGTTGAATTAATATTCCAAACACAAGAATAGTTGAACTTCTCCTTTTTGTTGATGACAAAGGGGGAGAAGTATGATGTTATACATAAGTTTATGCATAAGTTCATGATGACGTGTTGCAAGTATTTATGATGAATAATGCAATGACTTAAATTTTGTTATGTAACTACGATAGCAAGACATGAAGCAAAATGATGTCCCGAAGTCAAGATCGAGATCACGTTGGGAGTTTGAGAGTTCGTCGGAGGTTCGCCGGAAGCTCGCCGGAAGAATTGACATAGGGATTCATTTAGCTTAGAATATGTCTTAGGAATCGTAGTTAGCACATAATTGGGATTGGATTTGGGCCAACCTAATTAGGGTCCAATTAGGCCCATGTAATCACTGTGTTGGGCCCAATAAGAAGCCCAAACAGTGCCCCAAGAAGACTCATCGTCGTGGCACAATCTTCGAGGTTATGTCAGGCAGTGGTACCGCCCAGCACTCTGCCCCAAGCGATGGTACCGCCAGACCTGGACAGTGTCAGTCAAACTGACACTGGGCGGTGGTACCGCCCGTGCTCGGGGAACCCGGGATGAGATGTTTTTAGGCTCCAAGTTTGAATCAACTTGAAGCCTATAAATACCCCTCTCATCCTTGGTTAATATACATAAGCACAGAGAGATTAAAAGAGAGAAAATGTTGTTGTAATCTCTAGAATTTCTCTCAACGCTTAGTTTGAATCAACTAAGTTTTTTGGCATGTCATTGGTCCCTCGACGCTTCGTCCGATTCTTCGACGCATCGTCCTCTCCTGCGGCCTATTGTCCAATCGGCCAATTGACTCCGCAACTCCGATATCCTTGGTGCAATATCCGCTCTTCTTGGCCCGATGCCCAAGTCCACGGCCCGAAGCCTTCTGTCGATACGTCGACCGATCCATCGGCCCGACGTCCAATCTTCTGACATGTTCCTCCGGCACAACATTATTTTTCCTGCTTTAATTGTCTCATTCTGATCGAAGTATCCTGCGTCACTCAAAACGCAGATTAAAACATAAACACATATCAAGTGGTTTCATCATCAAAATACAAGATTCAACAAAAGTGATTTACGAATTGGCTTTCTTACCAAAATCGCTTTTATCGTACGAATGCAGTTTTAATCGTCGAAAGTTTTCCGCTGCACTAATTCACCCCCCCCCCCCTCTTAGTGCTCTTAATCCTAACAATTAGTATCAGAGCCCCGTATTTATCATTTCATATTTACACCCGAGAGAAATGGCTCTTGATGTCTTTCAAGAGGGCTTATCGGTTGTTCGTCCACCGTTGTTTAACGGATTGGACTACACTTATTGGAAAACTCGAATGAGAGTTTTCTTGATTTCTATGAATTTGGATTTATGTAATATTATTGAAAATGATTTTCAACTTCCCTCTAAACCGATGAACGAATGGTCGGATTTGGAGAAGTATTTTTGTTTAAACGCAAAGGCTATGAATGTCTTATTTTGTGCTTTGGACAAAAATGAGTTCAATCGGATTTCTACGTGCAAAACGGCTTTTGATATTTGATGAATACTTGAAATCATGCATGAGAAAACTAGTAGAGTCAAAGACTCGAAAGTTAACATTTTATTGCATGATTTTAAGCTTTTCCAAATGCAACGAAGTGAGACTATAGGCGATATGTACACCCGTTTGATGGATGTCGTCAATAATCTAAGAGTTCTTGGTAAATCTTTTTTGAATTTTGATCTCGTAAGCAAGATCTTAAGATCTCTTCTAAAAAGGTGAGATCCTAAAATAACCACAATACAAGAGATAAAAAATTTAAATGATTTTCGATTAGAAGAATTAATCGGGTCATTAATGACCTATGAAATGACACTTTTGGAACATTTTGAACTCGATGAGCACTTGAACCCCCTTCCAAAGAACAGGAAGGATTTGGGACATAGAACATTTGAAGACCACTCGAGCATAAGCTCAGGTGATGGTGAACAAGAACTACACACTAAGAAATTTTAAAAATTAAAGAAATAAAAATTTAAGAATAAAAAGAATAGAATTACTTGCTTTGAACGCAAGAAGAAGAACACAAAGTGGGATGAATCGAGCTCCTCCGAAGACGAGAAGAAAATCAAGAAAGGCGAGGTGGCAAACTACGCCTTAATGACATTCAACGATGAGGTAATCAAAACCCCCTTAATTTATTTCGAAATTACATGATGCTTTCCATAATGCATTTTCTTTTTAGTATAGAATTAATTTTCTTGAAAAGTACATGTTTAAATAATATAATGAAAATGCTAATGAATTAGGATTATTCTTATCATGCTTACCTTTCTAATGATTTTAAAAATAATCATGAAAAATGCATATCTTATGATAAACAAACAAAATAATTTTTTATTGAAAATATGAAATCATGCTTGATGATTTAATAATGCATAATGATGTTTTAATACCATGATTGATGATTTTATTTTATGCATGAGATTTTAAAGTTATACATGATGATTTTTGTGGTTTATTGATCTTGATGGTTTTTATTACATAGTTTATTTTTCGATACTAAACGATTAATGATATATATTCTTTTTGGCACAAAAAGGACAAACGCATGCTTGCATGAAACAACTAAATAGAAAAAAGTATTTTTCTTGAAAATTCTTTTTCTCTATCTGATTGACTTTGATGAATCTATTTATCATCTTTTTATGAATCTCTTGAAATGATTTTGATTTGATGATTTGAATTTGAATGGGCTTTATCTTGATTTTCTAAAAATTTAAAACTTTAGATTTACTCTATAAAAATCAAGATCTTTTATCCTCAATGTTTCTTTTTGCCATCTACCATCCAAATGAATCATGATTGGTATCATTGCTATATTTCTTCTTATCGTGTACTAAAGAGAAAATTTTCTTAAATGAATCATGATTTTTCGGAACCACAATTTTTTTTATGATTCATAATGAATTGAGAAATTTTATATGCTTAAGTTAATATCTTGTTCTTATACAAGATTGAATGAATTTTATCTATATCATGATGCTAGTCATAGGTGCCCAGTAAGCCAATCACGTGAGTGATGGCACGTGTGACTTGATATAGAATCTTTTTGCTTATTATATTTTGGCGTATATCACTTTATAACTATTGCATAAATGCATATATATATTGTGATGTCCTTGGATTTGTGCAATGGGAATCGGATCGTGATGAGATCACGATAATGAGATCGATTCACCTTTAAACACATATCCTAAATAATCCCGGTCATAGGTTACTCGAGAGGGACATCGTGATAACCGGATAGACTGGTGTGCTGTATACCCGTCCATATGATGGATGCAGCTGGTCTCATAGCTGCTCGTGTAGGGACACTAGGGATACAGTACAGGTGCTCATTAGAGAATGAGTTCACTGATTGATCCACTTACGGAATGCTGGATGGTTGATGATGCCTTATTGTTAGACAGCGATTCCGTAGTCCTAGTGGTGTATCTGGTCCTTAGACTTGAGACACCAAGGATGTCCTATATGAGTGCTCCACTCTTTGATACCAGACTTATAGGTTTTGTTTGTCCCGGATCTAGTACAACCGGTCATTGGGAGTGGTAGTCGACCTTCGAGGGCTATTGAGTGTCGATAGAGGATCATCCACTCTCGGCGTCATGAGAGGAATATCCCATGTGTTCTTGCTCAGACAAATCCTAGCTAGGGTCATTAGGGTTGAGAGAAAAGAGTTCTCCCGAGAATCCGATTAGAGCGGAGACTCGAGTAAAACCATATGGGTCCGACAACACCATGCTCGATATACGGTCTCTCGGGATATTAGATGGATGAGGGACTATAGGTACATGGTAACTCGAGGATAGAACAGGTCCAATGGATTGGATTCCCCTATATCGTCTCGGGGACTACGGTAGTGGCCTAGTACGTCCCCAGTATGGTCGATGAGTCGAAAGTGAATTTTTTACAGAGATAATAATTCACCGAAGTTAGAAGGAGTTCTCGACAGTATATGACTCACGGCCAGCTCGATATTGGGCCTAGAGGGTCACACACATATGGTAGGCATTGGCGATGAGTAGAGGTTCGGATATGAGAGATCCGGGACGGAGCCCTTGTCTTATTGGATGCAGATCCAATACCCACTAGGGAAGGACCCATTAGGGTTTGACACGGATCTCTATAAATAGGAGGGATTCACGACCTCATAGGCTAGAGTCTTTGCTTGCCCTTCCTATTCTCCTCTCCTCTCCACCTCGAGGCCTGGAGTTTTGAGGAGGGTCGTCGCAACCCTGGCTGTGTGTGGATCACCGCTAGAGAGAAGGACGCTTGACCTCCTACACCCTCTCCTAAGGATCTGCAAGGAAACAGGATATCGATCTCCCTAGGTAACACAATCTCTATACGCCAGCTTTGTGTTTTTTATTTTTTTTTTATTTTTCAATCTTCGCATCTACGGCCTAACATCTTTTTGGGAATCGGGATTTTGTTTTCTAGTTCTTCTGCTGCGCGATAAGATGTCGCCCCCACCGATTTCCCAACAAAGGTATCGAGCCAGTTGTTCGTGCGAATAATTGGTTTTGAACCTGCATGTGTTGTGTTTAGGAAGAATATTGACGTCAAAATCGTTGGCCTTAAAAAAGCGAGGAAGGGCAGCAACAGTTGCTGCCCCGATCGATCACGTCGCGCGTAACAACCGAAGGGGCGCGGATAGCCGTGCAAACGGCCGCACCGGCCGGTCGGCTTGCGGCGAAAGGCTTGCTGCCGGCTGGCTGGCGACCCACGGGCAGAGCGCCGCCAGGGTAGCGGCGCTGCCGCCGCCCAAAGGAAAGCGGAGCTCCGCCGCCATGAGGCAGCGACGCCGCCAGAGGGGGGCGTGGCGCGCCGCCGCAAGAAAGCGGCGCCGCCGCTTGGCAGCGACGCCGCCGCCGCTCTCCAGCGGCTTAAACCCCCCCAATAAGGCGGGGGCGCTGGCGGCGGGACAACCGCCGCCATGGAGGCTGCCTCATGGCAGAACCGCCATGGAGGGCGGGCGCCGGGCGCCCACCCGCCAGCGGCAAGATCGCCGCCAATGGGTCGCCGCCGCCTGGCAGGCGAGGGCAGGCCCTCGCCCGCCCGCCCCCCCCGCCGGCAGGGTGGCGGCGGCGGCAGCAGCGAAAGGGCAGTAGGGTTTTCTAGGAAAAAGACAATTTTGCCCCTCGAAATTTGAGAAATTTCAGTTTCTGTCTTTTGTCAAAATTATGAAAATACCCTTAGGAATTGAGAAATTCCCTACCTGTCCCTGATTTCAGAAAAATATTAATTAATTAAAAGGTTTAGTTGATTATTATTTTTATTATTATCTAGTAGTCCTACATGATGATGATTATTTATACATGTGATGTATGATGTGTGGACGGATGATCATGGACCGTGTGATGTGTGTACTTGTGATTATTATTATTGAGGTCTCACGAACCTCCATTATATTTCTCGTTTATTGTCGGCCCTGCGTGCCTATGATTAAGTTGTAATCACATGAGGAAGCACTTGCGGGGCGTGGATGCGATAGTGGGGACCCACAGGCGGACGATCGTGATGCATGGAGATACATCAAGATGTCGACGAACCGACGAGGGCGAGATGGACGATCATAGGGCATGGAGATGCACCGTTGCACACATAGATCTTGATGTGAGTGATTAGGCCCTCTTCGGGCTCGGGCCTAATCATATTAGGTCGTGGTCCATGATCATCCGATGTGATTGCTTATACACATGCTAGATATGTATATATATTTGCATGCGATATAGATATATATTAAATATGTATATGTGTGACATGTCATATTAGGAGACCAAATTATAGAAACATCTCTCGATAATATTAAAATCGGTAAACGTGAGGCAATTAGATTGACCCACGTGGCCTTCCATCGTTATGAGTAGGAACCGATTCCCGGTGTAGGTTGAGTTGGTCGAGTCCCTGAGAGACTCACCTATATCGCGATTCGCTATCTTGCTTACGACATAGAGATGTCACCCGGTGACCTTGAGGACATGGTATGCTTGGTCGAGTCCCTCGAGGGTATATCATCAAATCGGACTCATCTTGTAACGAAGGTGTTGACTTAACCGAGCATCATGGTTGGTCGAGTCCCTCGAG
This sequence comes from Musa schizocarpa, assembly GCA_900464855.2. NCBI lineage: Eukaryota > Viridiplantae > Streptophyta > Magnoliopsida > Zingiberales > Musaceae > Musa > Musa schizocarpa. The sequence continues at coordinate 17,726,309 of LS990917.1, forward strand.
GCCATGGTGATTCGGAGGCCGAACAGGGCGGAATCACAAGGAGTTGTGATCGGCAAGAGTTGCCTACCTTTTAGGCTTAGTGTGATTGGTCGAGTCCCTCGAGGTTACACTAAGACGCCGATTGGATCCTGATCCCCACTAGAAGTCTCATTTGAGACTTCCGTTTCACGTCTTTGAGGGTGTCGCGTGACTCGTTAGTAAAATAGTGGGGAGCATATTAAGATAGAAGTCCATATCTTGATAGTTTATTTCTTGCAAAATCTGCATGTTATTCATTTACGCTACATCTTTATTTTGAAAAATGTCGCTTTCAATCCCTTTACGTGGCATACTTGATGTCAACCGCCTTTATCGTCCAAATTATACGGATTGGCTCCGTAACTTGAGAATTGTTCTCACAAAGAGAAAATCGGTATGCGTCCTTGATACAGATGATGCCTCGCTTAGAAGGGCAAGCGGATGAGATCGCTTCGCTTCGTGAAGTACATTGATGACTCCACTCTTGCTCGATTGCTATATGTTGGGCTCTATGACTCCGTGAGTTCTGGAGACAACATGAAAAGATGGATGCCAGATCCATTCTCCTACATGTCCGTAAAATTGTTTGAGGAACAGGGAAGGACTCAACGATATGAGATATCCAAGAGCCTTTTCCGCTAGGATGACTTAGGGGACACCGGTTCAGAACCATGTCCTAAAGATGATTGAGTGGATAGAAAACTCACAGTCTAGGAATGGTCCTAGAGGATAACTTGTGTGTGGACATTGTGCTTGAGTCCCTACCAGATTCCTTTTCACAGTTCATAATGAATTTTAATATGAACAAGCTTGAGGTGACTCTCCCAACTCTCCTCAATATGTTGAGGGAGGCAGAGAGTACTATTAAGAAAGAGAAGCCAGTTCTCTACACCGGTGAGACCAGAAAGAAAAGGAAAGGAAAGGTCCCTTGAGAAGGAAAAGGGCAAGGTCAAACAAGGTAAAGCAAAGGTTGCTAAGAAAGACCCAGCAAAGGACAAAGGCCATTGCTTCCCCTTGTGGTAAAGATGGGCATTGAAAGAGAAACTGCAAAAGTACCTTCTGAAAAGGGTGAAACAAAAAGCTTGATGAAGCTTGGTACATTCATGATGATCTCTCTATTTGTGGACTCTTATGATAACACATGGGTATTGGATACCCGGGTAGTGCTTATCATATATGCAATTCGTTACAGGTTACGGCAAGGCCTAGGAGACTCTGAGAGAGGCGAGATGGACCTCAAGATGGGTAATGGAGCAAAAGTTGTCAGATTAGTTGTTGGCGAGGTCGCCCTACATCTGCCTAGTGGAGCTTTTATTGCATTAGATGCATGTTATTTTGTTCCTTCTATTATCAAAAACATTATCTCCATTTCATGTTTAACAGTTAGTGGATATAAATTTGTTTTTGAGAACAATGGTTGTTCGATATTATTAGATGATAAGATCATCACGAAAAGGAACATTGCATAATGGTTTATTTATGTTAGACACCACTCCACATATCATGAATGTAAATGTGTCCAAAAGGAAACGAGATGAGTTGAACAAAGCATACCTGTGGCATTGTAGGCTAGGTCACATCCATGAAAGAAGGATTCAAAAGTTGCTAAATGATGGATATCTAGATCCTTTCGACTATGTGTCATATGCGACTTGTGAGCCTTGCATTAAAAAAAAACTGACCAAATCTCCATTTAGTAGAATCGAGAGAGAGCCAATGAGTTGTTGGAACTCATACATAGTGATGTATGTGGACCCATGTCAACTCATGCCATTGGAGGTTACTCCTACTTCATTACATTTACTTGATGATTTCTCAAGGTATGGATATGTGTACTTAATGAAGTACAAGTCCGAGGCCTTTGAGAAATTCAGAGAGTATAAGAATGAGGTGGAGAACCGGACCGGAAAGAGTATCAAAACTCTTCGTCGGATCGAGAAGGTGAATACTTAAGTCTGAGAGTTTACTCAGTTCCTCAAGGACCATGGGATATTATCCCAATGGACACCTCCTTATACACCTCACTCAATGGTGTCTCCACGAGAAATCGTACATTATTAGATATGGTACGGTCCATGATGAGTTTCGTTGACCTACCCATCTCATTCTTGGGATATGCCCTAGAAACCGCAGCTTACCTTACAAGAGTTCCAACTAAGTGGTAGTGTCTACACCATATGAGATATGGAAAGGGAAGAAGCCTGATCTTAAGGTTGTTAAGATCTGGGGTTGCCCTGCCCATGTTAGAAGACACAACCCCGATAAGTTAGAATCAAGGACAGAGCGATGCAAATTTGGGGATACCCCCAAGGAAACTTGTGGGTATTATTTCTATCATCTCGAGGACCAAAAGGTCTTTGTAGCTAAGAGAGCAGTGTTCCTTGAGAAGGAACACATTCTTGACGGAGACAGTGGGAGAATGATAGAATTGAGAGGTTGGAGAACCAAGCTCAAGCACCACTCTATAGCCCGAATGCATTCAGTACCTAATACACAAGTATCAACTTTATGCAGGTGCGATAGAGTATCCCATCCTCCTGAGAGATATGTGAGACATATTAGAACAGAGGATGTAGAGGATATTGATCCTTAGACCTACGAGGAGGCTATTATGAGTATAGACTCCGGGAAGTGGAAAGAAGCCATGAATTCTGAGATGGATTCTATGTACTCTAATAAGGTTTGGAACCTAGTTGATGCACCCGAAGGTATTGTACCCATCGGTTGCAAGAGGATCTTTGAGAAAAGATCGGAGTAGATGGAAAGGTAGAGACCTATAAAGCAAGGCTAGTGGCTAAGGGGTATCGTCAAAGGCAAGGTGTTGACTACGATGAAACTTTCTCACCCGCAGCAATGCTAAAATCCATCAGAATTCTATTAGCTATTGTAGCACACTATGATTATGAGATATGGCAGATGGATGTGAAAACCGTATTCCTCAACGGGAACCTCGAGGAGGAAGTGTATATGATGCAACCTGAGGGATTCGTGTCTAAGAACTGCCCAGATAAGGTGTGTAGGTTGCTTAGATCCATTTATGGACTAAAGCAAGCTTCCCGAAGTTGGAACATAAGATTTGATGAGGCAATCAGATCTTATGACTTCGTTAAAACGAAGATGAGCCTTGTGTATCTGAGAAAGGTAAGTGGGGCGCTATCACCTTTTTTGGTGTTATATGTGGATGACATCCTCATCATTGGGAATGACATAGAAATGCTATCCACAAGAAAGGCTTGGTTATCTAGACACTTCTCCATGAAGGACTTAGGGGAAGCATCTTATATCTTGGGGATTAGAATCTATTGAGATAGATCCAAGAGGATGCTTGGCTTGTCCCATCAGTACATAGAAACTATTGTCAAAAGGTTTGGCATGGAAAATTCCAAGAGAGGTCTCATCTTGATAAGACATGGGTTATCGCTTTCTACAGTATGTCCCCAAAGACTCCGTAAAGAAAGGGCGAACATGGATATGATACCTTATGCCTCAGCAATAGGGTCTATCATGTATGCCATGCTATGTACTAGGCCTGATATAGCGCATGCTCCGAGTGTCACGGCGGGTATCCAGTGGATCCGTGCTTGGAGACCGGAAAGCAATAAAGTGTATCCTTAAGTACTTGAGAAGGACTAAGGATCTTTTACTAGTATATAGAGGTAATAGCCTTAAGGTTGAAGGCTACACTGACTCAAGTTTTCAGTCTAATGTCGATGATAGCAAGTCAATTCAGGTATGTGTACCCCTAGAATGGAGGAGCAATTGTCTTTGGAAGAGTTCCAAGCAAGATACCACTTTCCGACTCGACCATAGAGGCGGGTACATTGCTGCATCGGATGCAAAAAAAGAGGGAGTCCAGGTGAAGAAGTTCATCACAGATTTGGGAGTCGATACAGATAATCGACAAGTCGACTTCCTTATATTAACAACTATGGGGTGATTACTCAAATAAGGGAACCCGGGTCTCATCGAAGTGTTACGAGGAGGTTCCAGCTTATAAGAGAGATCGTAACCCGAGGAGATGTAGCGGGAAAGAGTTACATCCAAAGATAACATTGCAGATCCACCGACAAAAGCCATTGTCTCATTTTGACTTTGAAGTCGTCACGTGGGTGCGATGGGGATCGAACACATAGGTGATTGGCTTTAGGTCAAGTGGGAGATTACTAGTCATAGGTGCCCAGCAAGCCAATCACGTGAGTGATGGCACGTGTGACTTGATACAGAATCTTTTTGCTTATTATATTTTGGCGTATATCACTTTATAACTATTGCATAAATGCATATATATATTGTGATATCCTTGGATTTGTGCAATGGGAATCGGATCGTGATGAGATCACGATAATGAGATCGATTCACCTTTAAACACATATCCTAAATAATCCCGGTCATAAGTTACTTCGAGAGTGACATCGTGATAACGGATAGACTGGTGTGCAGTATACCCGTCCATATGATGGATACAAATGGTCTCATAGCTGCTCGTGTAGGGACACTAGGGATACAAGATGCAGTGCTCATTAGAGAATGAGTTCATTGATTGATCCGCTTTACGGAATGCTTGGATGGTTGATGATGCCTTATTGTTAGACAACGATTCCGTAGTCCTAGTGGTGTATCTGGTCCTTAGACTTGAGACACCAAGGATGTCTCAGTATGAGTGCTCCACTCTTTGATACCGGACTTATAGGTTTGGCTGTCCCATCTAGTACAAACTGGTCATTGGGAGTGGTAGTTGACCTTACGAGGGCTATTGAGTGTCGATAGAGGATCATCCACTCTCGGCGTCATGAGAGGAATATCCCATGTGTTCTTGCTCAGACAAATCCCCGGCCGGGTCATTCGGGTTGAGAGAAAAGAGTTCTCCTGGAGAATCCGATTAGAGCGAGACTTCGAGTAGAAACCGTATGGGTCCGACAACACCATGCTTTCGATATACGGTCTCTAGGATATTAGATGGATGAGGGACTATCGTACATGGTAACGAGGGACGACAGGTCCAATGGATTGGATTCCCTTGTATCGTGCAGGGGACTACTGGCGTGGTAGTGGCCTAGCACGTCCGTAGTCGATGAATCGAGTGAATTATTACAGAGATAATAATTCACCGAGTTAGAAGGAGTTCTCGACAGGTATGACTCACGGCCAGCTTCGATATTGGGCCTAGAGGGTCACACACATATGGTAGGCATTGCTATGAGTAGAGGTTCGGATATGAGATATCCGACGGAGCCCTTGTCTTATTGGATGCAGATCCAATACCCACTAGGGAAGGACCCATTATGGTTTGACACGGGATCTCTATAAATAGGAGGGATTCACAGCCTCATAGGCTAGAGTCTTTGCTTGCCCTTCCTATTCTCCTCTCCCTCTCCACCTCAGAGGCCTGGAGTTTTGAGGAGGGTCGTCGCAACCCTGCTGTGTGGATCACCGCTAGAGAGGAGGACGCCTGACCTCCTTCACCCTCTCCTAAGGATCTGCAAGGAAACAGGGATATACGATCTCCCTAGGTAACACAATCTCTATACGCAGTTTTGTGTTTTGCGGATTTTTTGCGCACCAATCTTCGCACGACGACGAACATCTTTTTGGGAATCGGGGATTTTTGTTTTCTTGTTCTTCCGCTGCGCATATGATGTCGTCCCCGCTGATTTCCCAACACATGATCTCCTAATAATTCCTTTCATTTTTTATTTAAAGAGGAGATGTGTCAAAATGAATCATGTCTTTTGGTATCCAAGTGATTTTATCTTTCATGACATGATGTGATTGTATTTATGGCTTGTATGCCTTGAAATGATTAAAATATTTTACACTATTTTGTTCTTCTCCTCTTCCTTCTTGTTTACAATGATAAAATGAGGAGAATTTTTTATCATGCATGATAGGATATAATTGCTATAATGAGAATTTTACACTATTACATGCCTTAATAATATGTTGGAAATTATGTGTTTTGGATACAAAAATTTCCATGATCATGAGCTTGTTTTATCTTCATGATTGTATTTGAAAATCTATAGTAAAACCATGTCCGAATACATGAAAGTGTTAAATTTTATTTTCGGATTTTCTTGATCCTAACAATTCAGTTTTAAAAATCTATTGATCTTGATTTGATGATTTAAATGAGCTTTATCTTGATTTTTTAAATTTTGTAAAATGAGATTTTTTATGCTTAAATCAAGATTTTATATGCATGAATTAATATCTTGTTCTCTTAAAAGATTGAATGAATTCTATCTTTTTCATGATCTCCTAAGAATTCTTTATATTATTTATTTAAGAGAAGATTTGTTAAAATGAATCACAGTTTCTCTTGATTTTTTAAAATTATAACTTGAGTATTCATTTTATAAATCAAGATTGTTTATATGTTCTCTTAGGACATCTTTCAAGGCTTATGACTTGAATTTTATTATGTAAAATTCTTTGAATGTATGAAATACATCTTATCACTTAATAATTCTTCTTGATATTCCTTATGTGATGATATGAATACATGAAATATTCATTAATTTGTTTCGATATATACAAATAAGAAGTTTCGATCATGCATGGTAGGATGTAATTTGATAAAATTAATACCATCATGATGTGAGATAAATGATGATTTGGAATCATGCATTAATGATGATTTTATATTTTATGATTTGGTATGATGCATGTAATGATGAAATATTCATGAATTTGAAATGATGCATAAAAATACTTATGACAATGATATACATGATGTATTGCATATGATGTGTATCATGAATGCTTTAAATGATGAATGTTTGGTATCATAATCAACATGTTGATAAATGCTTAAAAATTTTAATATTTGAGTATCATGTATGATATGCTCATTAATGATGATTGATTTATTTTTCGGTATCGTGAATGAAAATAAGGTTTTTGAAATTGTGTATGTTTTAATTTGAATATATAATGATGCACAAATAAGATTGATACTTACCTTTGTCATAATCTGAAAATTGATATAAGGGTCTTCCCTTCTTTTTGACAATGACAAAGGGGGAGCAAGAATTTCTAGCGTGGATATCATGAAAAGAGGTAAACTAGCTAGCTTGCACAATTCAAGACGAAAGCAAAAATTCCACTTCTCAAAAGAGAAGAAATTGCTATCTTGAATATCACCGATAATTGCTAGCTTGAAATCTCAAGAAAATACAAAAATATTCTATCTTGCCTATCTCAAGATGCTAAATATGCTAAACTTGCACTTTGCAACGAAAGCAAAATTGCGAGCTCAAACATTGCAAAGGAATAAAGAATCATGAGCTTACACAAGAAAGCTATCTTGCATTAGCTTTCAAAATCTTTGCTAGCTTGTATGTAGTAAAACTTGCATATCGTAAAAATTGCTAGCTTGTAGTCTAAAGAGAAGCAAACAATTACTATCTCATGAAAAGCAAACATGCTAAACTTGCACATCTTTAATTGCTAGATTGCATGATGATAAAATTTGATACTATGTTTTTCATACAATGAGTTGAACCTATATTCCAAACACAAGAATAGTTGGACTTCTTCTTTTTGTTGATGACAAAGGGGGAGAAGTATGTTGTTGGTATGTCATGATTTGATCATGACATGTTACTTGGATTTTTGAATCCAAGAGTTTCTATCAATATGGCATATTGATAGGGGGAGTTTGTTTAAACTCCGGGAGTTAAGGTTAACTCCGTCATCGATTGGTTATCATCATAAAAAAGGGAGATATTGTTGAATCTCAGATTTTGATGATGAAACCAATCAATATGTGTTTATGTTTTAATCTACATTTTGAGTGACACAGGATGCTTTGATCAGGATGAGACAATTAAAGCAGGAAAATCATATTGGGCCGAAGGAACATGTTAGAAGATTGGATGTCGGGCCGGTGGATCGGTCGACGTATCGACAGAAGGCTTCGGGCCGTGGATTCGGGCATCGGACCAAGAAGAGCGGAGATTGCACCAAGGATATCGGAGTTGCAGAGTCAACTAGCCGATTGGGCAATAGGCCGCAAGAGAGGATGATGCGCCGAAGAATCGGACGAAGCGTCGAGGGACCAATAACATGCCGGACAACTTGATTAGATGCTTAGGATTAATTGTCTAGATCGAAGTATGTTTTACATGTGTAGGATTAACTATGATAGCAAGACATGAAGCAAAATTAAGTCTCGGAGTTATGACTATGATCACGTTGGGAGTTCGAGAGTTCGATGGAAGTCCGGACGGTTGTCAGAGGTTCTGCGGGAACAAATCCGAGAAGTCCAGGAGCTTGCCAAAGTAGCTCATTGGAACTCGCCAAGTGGATCGTCACAAGTCCAGGAGTTTGCCGGAAGTCCACCGGAGCATCGCCGAAGGTTTATCGGATGTTCTCCGGAAGTTCACCGGAAGCTCGCCGGAAGAAGCGATTGACGCACCGGAGCAAGTTGCAGTAAATGTCTTAAGAAATATCGTAGTTAGCATGTAGATTAAGTTAGGAATGGGAGATGATCCATTTAACTTAATCTGGGGACAATTGGGCCCTTGATAGACCCAAATTGGGTCGAATGGATCAACCTATTCGAACCAGAATTCCTACCAGGCGGTGTCAGCACCGCTCAGGAGATGGTCTCCTAGGAAAGCTGGGCGGTGCATCCACCCAGGTCAGGCGGTGGCACCGCCTGGGCTCAGTCTCCGAGCGAGACTGAGCGGTGCAACCACCCCTGTCAAGCGGTGGCACCGCCCAGAGGCTTAGTCTCTGAGCTACTAGGCGATTGTACCGCCCCAGTCAGGAGGTGGTACCGCCAGGATCTCGAAAATCTGGGAAAATATACTTTTAAGCTCCAAATTTAAACCAGTTTGGGGCCTAATATAAACCCCACCCTTTCTTGCATGAAAGGGCAACTAAATGCACTGAAAATCCAATTTTACTTTGTGATTTTTAGAGTTCAAAAGTGTTGGAAAGGCTAGAAGTTCTCCTCCCTCTTTTCTTCCAAGTTTTGAGCTTTCAAGAGAGGAGAGAAATTCTATAAGGGTTGTCTCCTAAGCCCGTCAAAAGGAGTGATACTGTAAAAGGGTGGTTGGCATTCGCCTATTGAAGAAAGGCCTCTAGTGGACGTCGGTGACCTCATCGGAGGAGGAAGCCAAAAGTGGATGTAGGTCAAGATTGACCGAACCACTCTAAATCTCAGTTTGCATTTATTTTGAGCATCTTATCTTTACTACAAACCTCCTCAGTAGCTTACTGCCTTCTGCTCATTTACGAACATGTTTCATAGTTAAGACGTTTCTGAATCGGCGTTAAGACGGAAATCGGTTTTATCGTACGAACATTATATTTCAGTTTGCGCTTACATTTTGATTTCTATCATAATTATAAACTGCCTTTATATCTTTGCTTTAACTGCATCTCGCTTGATCACAAGTTAAAGTGATTTATGAATCGGCTTTCTTACCAAAATCGCTTTTATCGTACTAATGCAATTTTAATCGTCAAAAATTTTCCGCTGCACTAATTCACCCCACCCTCTTAGCGCTCTTGATCCTAACAAATTGGTTTCATCAACAAAATCTAAGATTCAATTATTTTAAGCTTAGTTCGAAATAATGTCCTACAAGTGAGAAGGAAAAAGAAATGTCCACACGTGTCTTACTCAACTGCAGTAGGCAGTTTGATGTATGCTATGGTTTGTATTAGGCCAGATATAACTCATATAGTTGGAGTTGTTAGCCGATTTCACTCTAATCTTGGAAAGGAACATTGGAGTAGTGAAATAGATATTATGATATCGAAGAGGTACTTCCATGTTATGTTTATGTTTTAGCAGTGATGAACTGGTGTTAGAAGGGTACACAAATGTAGACATGGCAGGTGATACTGATTCTAGGAATTCCACTTCGGGATTCTTGATGATATTTGCAGGGAGAGCAATCTCTTAGCAATCTAAATTACATAATTATGTTGCTCTATCAACTATAGAAGCAAATACATAGCAATTACTGAAGCCTGCAAGGAAGCTTTATCGATAAAAACGTTTCTACAAGAATTGGGCTTGAAACAAGAAGGATATACTATTTACTATCATAGTCAGAGCGCCATTCACCTCTCCAAGAATTCAACATACCATTCTAGATCCAAGCATATTGATGTGAGATATCACTGGATTCGTGATGTGCTTGAGTTGAAAGAATTATAGTTGGAAAAGGTACATACCAATGAGAATGGATCAGATATGTTAACAAAGTCTTTACCTAAGAAGAAGCTTGAAACATGTAGGTGAAAAGCGGGCTTGGTACAACCCACCATATGAGCTAGAGGGGGAGAATTGTTGGGTCCAGCCCATATGTGGGCTTGGATTAATGATATAGCCCAAATCAACAATTAAGAGTAAAACAAAAAGAGGGATGCACGCAGTTGAGGGGAGCGAATGAGAGAAGCATTCATGCGTGCAATGAGAAAATGGCGACGGCGGACAACGAGAGGAAAGAACAGAGAGAGAAAGAGGAGAGAGAAAAATTAGGATTTTGAGTTTTCTGCTTGACGATTAAGGGTTAAGTTTTGTCAGTTTTAGCCTAAATTTTATGCAGAGAATCCTTGCAGCAATTCCAGTTCTTGTTTAACTTAATGTGGAAGTGGGTAACCAAAGAAAGAGATAGGTAACTTCACACTACTGGTCCAGACTTATTAATGTGGTTGCCCTAGAAGTCTAGGTTTTTGAACCCTGCACAAGGGATGCTGTTAGGTCAGATGAATAAGCAGTGGAATCCTTTCTTGCTGTAGGAGAAATACCTGAAAGTGGGGTTCGGGTTTACTGCTTCCTTTACAGAAGCAAGATGCAATGCGGACTCAGTGGAAACAGACTCAGCAGTCGAAAATAAATCAAGAATTCAGGAATCAGAGGTGAAGTCAACCAGATCCGTAGATGAAGCAAGATCTTCGGTTTCGTCTTCTGGGCAATAAAGAGGAAATTATTGATTTGTTGGTTAGTCTCGAATTATTAATGGAAATTGAACTGACCCCCTCTGCTCGCCGGCTAAGAAAGGAATTGACAGTGTCGTTTGTAGTAGCTTGTCGCGCCGTTGCTTAGTCGAAAGCCGTTGCTCTATAATTGATGATATTAGTTTAAGAGAGCAAGCATCTCCTTCCTTCTACTGTGAGTCTTGAAGCAAAGCAGTTAGCTTACTACAGTATTCTATATGAAGGGCCACTTCAATTCTTCAATTCCATTGGGTAGCTGAAGATACCTGCCTCCAGCCTTTCATTTCATCTAATCCGCTCTCAAAGGTCAAGCAGTATCAAGTGTCTCGTCTAAAGTTCCAGTATAAAGTAAGGTATAAAGTGCAGTTTTTGATCCTGTCTTCGTCGGCGTTTGTGAGTTGACACATTGGGCTAAGCATTCTGTCTGATATTTGTATACGATGAAACTAGGCACCTTAGCCACGACATTCTGTTCAGTACAATGATATAAGAATGGAGGCACCCAAGACACTAGAAATCGGATGAATCACACCGCTAGCACCAACATATACCAGCTTAGAGACTTACCACTTGCGCAGACGGCATATTATTGACTAGAGTGCGACCAGGGAAGGCCCAGAAGTATTGGCCCACACCAGGAAGTCCTCTCTCTGCGCGCTTTCTTTGATAAACTTCATAATTACTACCTTATAGTCTTTCTTGTAGCTTTCTTTTATTAACTTAATATACCGACTCTTCCATTTAGAAAGAGAATTCTAAAAGATGGAAACAGGGCGCGTGAGTGGAAGTGGTTCAAGCAGTCCATGTGCTGTAAAGATCCCCAATTGCATGAGTGTCGGTGGTTTATGGGCCTACTGATAGGAGAGACTTTCCCGAGTCGGTCAATAGAAAAGGCTAGGGTGTGTTTATGTGTGATTAACTCCGTCTTCTTACTATTGTTCTTACCTAAGAAATTGATAGCTAGGAGTAAGGGAAGCAAGGAGAGTAAGGGCACCACCCTTTATAGGAGTGAATGCCATCGGTGTAGCCAGCTCAGTACTAATAGGGTTGTTTTCGATGGTGAAATAGAAATGCAAGGGTAGCAGTAAAGGCGACCAGATAAAACATTTGGATTTAGTATAAAATGAACGATAATGTCGGTTTAGTACCCAACCCAAAAAGGAAATGGAACCTTTTGAGACTGAAAGGTGCCTTAAACTAAGCATTAGCAGGGAGATTCTATCTACTAACTTCTGAAAAAACCTAGATATACTAAGGAGAGAATCAAACCTTTCCCCCTAAACACTTACCCTAAACCTATACCAGCAGGAAGAGGCAAAGTTTTCTCATTTCTGCATTATTGACTTTTTCCTTTCCTACCCTTTAGACTCGGTAAAGTAGAGATTTTCGAGCACCTTGCCCTCAGCCACCGACTGGGAAAGACATCTAGAAAAGAGACTATTCGTAGGACAACGCCTATGAGTAGCACAGGCCAGACCCCCTAAGGCCTTCCTTGTAGTTAACTTACTTCTTGCTTTCTTTTCCTTTAATCAAGAGCATATAGGTACCCGATTCGGTTAGGAGCTAAAGCAATAGTATTTCCTTTTCCTCTTCCCATTCAGCAAAAAGATCTCTGAACTGCCTCACCAAAAGCATTTTATGGAACCCCCGGTAAACAAGTTATATAAGCTCAACCACGGGAATAAGGGGACCCTCTCTCTCTATATATATATAGAAAAGAAAGATCTAGCCTTCCTAATAACACATTAGAAGGGAGCTTGCTGCTTGCTTTGGAACCTAAGAATCGAATAGGACATGGAATACGCTCTTACGGAATCTGCTTGATAAGATACCAGTGAACTGCTCAAAAGAAAGCGATGGTGAATTTAGCACAATAAAACTATTATAGTAGAAGTTCAATCCGTTCTGCTTGGGATATTTATCGGCGAAATACATTGCTTACGTAAGCTTCTTGTAAGTGGGGGGCTTAGAGGTCGATTACCTAATGCCCCGAAGCATAGGAAGGGGTCTTTGGCGACAGACTCTGTTAGACGCCTGAAAACACATTGGATTTCTTTGCCCGATGCCCAAGCCATCCTGAGACGACCGGCTTAACTCATTGCCAGGTAAGACAAGACAACAGGACTCTTCAAAGGCTTCAAAAATAGGTCGAAGATCAAGATAATAAGTGCAATAGAGGTCGAAGATCCATCTATAGAGAAAGCATTACAAACCAAGCTTAAAAAAAGAGTCGAAGATCCATCTATAGAGAAAGCACATTACAAACCAAGCTTACACTCAGGTGAATCGAAGTCTCAAAAAGGCAGAAATCCGTGCATCTTACAAATTGATAAGTAAAATCCAATATGTCTATAGCTTTGCAAAAAAGAGTGGAAGGTTCTTGTTCGCTCAAAGCTTTGGACACCTTAATAACCTTTCAGTCGATTCAGACAAATTATTACTCTTATCAGATAGTTCACAGAGCATAATGCCAGATAACTTTATCCAATGAGAGAAAATGGCGACGGCGGACAACGAGAGGAAAGAACACAAAGAAATGAGGAGAGAGAAAAATTAGGATTTTGAGTTTTCTGCTTGACGATTAAGGGTTAAGTTTTATCAGTTTTAGCCTAAATTTTATGCAGAGAATCCTTGTAGCAAACTTTACAATCCTAACGGTGTTGATTTGAAGTTTACTCTCTTTAAGGTACTTTCCTATTATACCCACTTTGTAAGACCTAAAATTCTCCTATGATAAGATCCATCTATGTGATGAAGATATACTATTCTTAAGCCAAGATATATGATCTTGATGTTATTGTGATCCTCTTGTTATTTTAGAGAAACTTATTATAAACCTGTTATCATTACTATTGATAGTGGAATTTTTAGGTGGACTACGGTCCCGTCGTTTTTTTCGCATTGAGTTTTTTGTGTTAAAAATTTGGTCTCGATTTATTTATTGCTTTACTGTTTATGCTGCTCTGGTTGATATTTATATTTTGATATCAAGTTAGTATTTTGATGAGGAACCCATTTTAATACAAGAAAAAGAATTATTCCACTTTAACATATTTTTCCCAACACATAGCCATGTTTATTCTTATAACAAATGAGAGAGAGAGAGAGATTATTTTGATTGTAGTTTTTTTAAGATTAATTACACTGGACAGCAAGAGTATTTAAGCGATGGTTAAAAAAGAAAGTTGGGGATATGATATTCTTTTGGTTATTTTAGAAAGTGGCATAGCCATGTTTATTCTTATAAGAAACGAAAGAGAGAGAGAGAGAGAGAGAGAAAAAAGAGAGAAGAGTTTGAGAATTTGATGAAAAGATAAATAATAAAAAATAATTATTTCTTGACAGATGTTTAGACTTACATTTGACTCACCATATCAAGTTTTGATCATGTAATACTCATATTTTTAAGGCATACATGAATGTTATAATACTTAATGCTTTAGGGATACATTTGTAGCCTTTTATTATGAAATTTTGTATTATTCTTTATTTTCATAACATATGATAAAGATTATAATGCTTTTTCTCATGTGTTCAAATATCTGAATTATTATTATTATTTTATCTTTTAACACATTCTTCGCTTAGGTTTATGTGCCTCCCCTTCGTTAACGAAGAATTCAAAGAGTCTATACATGTAAGTATTCAATTCAACAAATTATCTCTGGTGTCTCCTTCTAGGGACAAGGACTGCCTTTCTTATTTTTCTTTGGTCCCTCGATAAATCATCTACTTGAGAAGAGAGGTAGGAAAGAAAGAGTTGAGGGTCAATGCTAACCATTGACTTTGCCGATCCATTCCGTGAAATAGGGGCACCCTTTTGTGCCTAGTGCTTTGGAGGAGCTGTCTTCTTCCACTCCTTTCTGCCACTCGGCCTCATGTTTTAGTTGATGCGGTGAAAGCAGAGGTTGGGGTTGTGGGAGTAACGTAATCCCCGTCGGTTGAAGGGAGACAATGACCTCTGTAAACTAAAAGAAATCTCAGTAATTAATATTTTTTAATATATCAAAAAATTGATGCAAGGCAGACTATCCTATCTAATTTATAAGGAATATTAAATTTTTTACCATATAAAATGGTTAGAAATACATTTAGTTAATTCTAACTCATGCATACATATGTTATTACATTTATCTTATATTTATTACATATGTTTCGAAGCTGTTCGGAGCGCAATGCCGGAAGAAGAAGGACACAGTACTACTCGGCACACTTGGAAAGGCGACAGCAGAGCACGAAGACGTGCTCGCGGACGACGACTTGAGGCGCTGCACCAAGTCCACACAAGCCGCCTCCGTCTCCACCTCCCCCATCTTATTTCGGGCTAAACGGGAGCTCGCAGGAATAGAAACGGAGCTCCTCGCGCATGCTTTGACTATGGCGGTCTGCGTCAGAATGCCGAGGAGCCGCATACTCCGATTGCCTCCTCCTCCCGTGTGAAGAAGAAGAGCACGTGGGAATCCGCGTGCATTTAACGGGGATTTCAATCTCGTTCCGCATTCATTTCCCAAGAAGTTTCTTTCCGCCACTTGGACTAACTGCCCAATATATCCCTTCTTAAGCTGGGCGATCCGACGGTGAAGCTCAAAGCTTCCACGGATCGGACGGTCCAGGGAACAAACAAACACCACGTTGCCGTAAAGACCGGCGTCAGATATAACTAATACTAATTAAAGTATTTACAGCATGGGAAATTAATGGAACAAATAAGGTTCGCAATCCAATCAAACCAAGAACGTCAGCTACAATTCCGGGATTGGCATCAAATCTCACCGCAGTTATGATTTCCCCTACTTACGACTCGAAAGCCTTAAAGCAAATGATAAGCAGATGATGCGTATAATGTGATGAAAGATGACGTAAAATTGACATTTTGGTAAGCCATGCAACGTGGAATGGGAGAGGCAAAAAGGACCCTTTTGGTGATGGGATTTATGACATGTTGATGGGTCCTAATAGGGTGACATTTTGATCCAAATGTGACACTTTTGAGTCTATGAAGTACTTTGTAGAGCACAAGTAGCCTGCACCATCTAAGTCAATTAAGCAAATACTTACAAGCAAAGCAAGATAAGAGCATGTTACAGCACCTTCATAGTCTCATTACAGTAGAGATATGATCTGTACTTTTGAGTGGACTGCTTTAGAGTAAGAGAAGAAGTGTATGTATAGAGCTGAAGACAGACATGGAAATAGCCAGCGAAGCTTATGAAGGAAGAACTGGCTCGGAACTCCAAAGTTTCTCAGTCGTTGATGGGGGAGGTGATATCCGGGTTGACGAGGACCTGCGCACGCCCGGGACGAGGATAGAAGCACAAGAAGTGGACGAGGAGACGGATGAGGCGGAAGATCCAGAGCGAGGACACCAAGCATAGAACGGCCATGGAGTACAGTGCCATCCATCGGTAGGCCTCGTTCCTACGCCCCTCGACGAACCAAACGGAGATGGCGGCGACGCTGAGGAGCACAAGAACGGTGCTGCTCACCACCAGAAGCAGGTACACCTCGTTTCGGGGGTGGATGAAGTGGACGCGTCCCGGAGGAAATTCCTCGTCGTCCTTGGTCCTCCTCGTCTCTTTGTGCTCTCCCTCGTCTCCCATATCTCTCTCTCTCTCTCTCTCTCTCACTCGGCGTTCAACTCTTCCGAGAGAGAAGCGAGGCGATGATATATTTGTGAGAAGTTGGTTTGAGATCGTTCGGATGGAGCAGAATGCGGAGGAAATGGCAAGGCACGTTTGTTGAGATCATTTAGTTCTTATTGAATAGGTTTGTTTTATCCTTAGGATCGATGATGCGGTCTCACCATGGGAAATCAAGCTAGTCAGGCAGGAGCCAGGCGGGAGTAGGGGTTACGATGGTTTAATAATTCAAGTTCTAAATCGAATTAAATATGATTAAAAAAAATAAAAATAAAATATAAATTATATTCCAGGTTCGTATTTTAGATTTGAAGTCTAATGACTTAGTTTAATTTTAGAATTAGATGGGATCTACTTGTGACTTTAAATTTGATAGAATCATAATTGATGATTGCGAATATTATGATTAGTATTTTAGATTTAAAGTCTAATAACTCGGTCTAGTTCGAACGATTGCATAATCGTGATCACTTGTGTCACCAAATGATTGGCATGGTATATTGCAAACTTGTGTCATTTATCACACTTCTACTGCCATCTATCTACACATGATGAACGAACCCAACTAAATATATTGAGTCCCATTGGACTACCGCATGCAAACGAACATAGGTCAGGTAAGTATAAAATATATAATATGTTATATGTAATATATAAATTTTTATATTAAAATTGAAATCAAATAACATTAGATCGATTTTTACGATATGTATCTTTTGATGTCATCTGAAAAAAGGATCTTTGTGTGATCTGCAAAGACATTATCTCTAGATCCAAAACCATTATCTATAAGGAGAACTAGACTCTCTTCATCTTTTTCTATCTTTTCATAAGACCACTTAGATTAATAGTTTAGGAAGATTAAGAAAGAAACTATAATATCCCAATTGTGTCGTTTATGATATCATCTTTAGCCCAGAGAGATCCTATCTATTTATAGACGAGAGTAGAGGATCTAGGATAAGTTATTAGGAGAGTTCCTCTCATCAAAAGCATCCCCTAAGGAATCCTATTATAATATGAACTTCTTTTCTATTTGCCAATATCTATCATTAGAATCTAGTTAGTTCTATTATATATCTTATTTAATCATAAAAGGTCACATAATTTAACATTCTATCACTTGCTCAATGATTGATAAGATATAAAAGATATTTAAAATCAAAATAAATAAATAAAAATTTGTTTGAAAATAATTTTACCTAATTGATTCCAAAAATTTTGGAAAGTATTTTATACATGGCCATAAATTTTAAAAACAAGCCAATAAATCTAATAAACATAATAATACTATATTAAGTCCAACTATCAATACGAGTCATGACGATTGTATATCATCAATATCATACTCCCTTCTATGTATCACAACATTGTTAGTTTTTCCTAATATAATTCATAATGAACCATGTAATTTATCTTGTCAAGAAAGTCCTATTATTATATTTAACTATAATATGTTTAAATATAAATCTAAATAGGATAACATAAATAAATAACTTTAATTAAGAAAAAAATCAATAATAGCATCCACCTAAAATCACCATATCACTTATTGCTTGCTCACAAGTCCCATTCTAAGTATTAAATTTTGGATTTTGATGATAAAATCAATTAATGAGTTTACGATCTAATCTGCATTTTGAGTAACGTAGGACTAACTTTGATCAGAAAAGACAAATTGATTAAAATAAGATGAATAAGATATTAGATTGTGCAAGTCATAGGTGCCATACAAGCCAATCACGTGAGTGATTACACGTGTGACTTGACACGCAGTCTTTTTGCTTATTATTATTATTGTTAGGATCAAAAGCACTAAGAGAGGGGGGAATTAATGCAGCGGAAAAACTTTCGTTGGTTTAAAACGATGTTTGTAAGATGAAAGCGTTTTCGATGAAAACCGTTTCAGAAAGTTCTTCAAATTAAGATCAAGCAAAAGTATAGCTGAAGTAAAGCAACGGAGGCAGTTTGCAGTTAAGATAAAGAGCATAATATAAATGCAAATCGAGATTTAAAGTGGTTCGGTCAATCTTGACCTACATCCACTTTTGGCTTCTGTAGGGAAATCCTTGGGGGCAACATCATATGCGCAGCGGAAGAACAAGAAAAAAAAAATCCCCGATTCCCAAAGAGATGTTCGTCGTCGTGCGAAGATTGGTACGCAAAAATCCGTGAAACATGAAACTGTGTATAGAGTAGATTGTGTTACCTAGGGAGATCGTATATCCCTGTTTCCTTGCAGATCCTTAGGAGAGGGTGAAGGAGGTCAAGCGTCCTCCTCTCTAGCGGTGATCCACACAGCAGGGTTGCGACGACGCTCCTCAAAACTCCAAACCTACTCTGAGGTGGAGATGGAGAGGAGAATAGGAAAAGACAAACAAAAGCTCTTTGGCCCATGGGGCTCTAAATCCCTCCTATTTATAGAGGTCCCCTATCAAACTCTAATGGGTCCTCCCCTAGTGGGTATTGGATCTGCATCCAATAAGACAAGGGCTCCGTTGGATATCTCATATCCGAACCTCTATTCATCGCAATGCCTACCATATGTATGTGACCCTCTAGGCGCAATATCGAGCTAGCCGTGAGTCATACCTGTCAAAACTCCTTCTAACTCAGTGAATTATTATCTCTGTAATAATTCACTCGACTCATCGACTACGAACGTACTAGGCCACTACGCCGTAGTCTCTAGACGATACAGGAGAATCCAATTCATTGGACCTGTTTATCCTCAGTTACCGTGTACCTATAGTCCCTCATCCATCTAATATACCAGAGACCGTATATCTAGCATGGTGTTGTCAGACCCACACGGTTTCTACTCGAGTCTCGCTCTAATCGGATTCTCCCGGAGAACTCTTTCTCTCTCAACCTGATTGACCCTGGCCAGGGATTTGTCTGAGCAAGAACACATGGGATATTCCTCTCATGACGCCGAGAGTGGATGATCCTCTATCGGCACTCAATAGCCCTCATAGGGTCGACTACCACTCCCAATGACCAATTGTACTAGATCTGGGACAGCCAAACCTATAAGTATGGTATCAAAGAGTGGAGCACTCATACAGGACATCCTTGGTGTCTCAAGTCTAAGGACCAGATACACCACTAGGACTACGGAATCGCTGTCTGACAATAAGGCATCATCAACCATCCAGCATTCCGTAAGCGGATCAATTAGTGAACTCATTCTCCAATGAGCATATGTACTGTATCCCTAGTATCCCTACACAAGCAGCTATAAGACCAACTGCATCCATTATATGGATGGGTATACAGCACACCAGTCTGTCCGGTTATCACGATATCCCTCTCGAGTAACCTATGACCAGAATTATTTAGGATATGTGTTTAAAGGTGAATCGATCTCACTATCATGATCTCATCACGATCCGATTCCCATTGCACAAATCCAAGGACATCACAATATATGTATACATTTATGCAATAGTTATTAAGTGATATATGTCAAAATATAAAAAGCAAAAAGATTCTATATTAAGTCACACATGCCATCACTCACATGATTGGCTTGCTAGGCACCTATGACTAGCAATCTCCCACTTGACCTAAAGCCAATCACTTATGTGTCTAATCCCCATCAGACCCCTGTGACGCTCAAAACAAATCTGAGACAATGGCTTTGTTAGTGGATTTGCAATGTTATCTTCGGATGGAACTCTTTCCACTACTACATCTCCTCGGGTCACGATCTCTCTGATAAGGTGGAACCTCCTCAGAACATGCTTAGATTTCTGATGAGACCTAGGTTCCTTTGCTTGAGCAATCGCCCAGTTGTTGGCGTAATATAGGGAGATCGGCTCTTCGCTACCCGGCACGACTCACAAATCTGTGATGAACTTTTTCACCCAAACTCCCTCATTTGCTGCATTTGATGCAACAATGTACTCCGCCTCTGTGGTCGAGTCAGCAGTGGTATCTTGCTTGGAACTCTTCCAGCACACTGCTCCTCCATTCAAGGTGTACATATACCTTGAATTCGACTTACTATCATCGATATTTGACTGGAAACTTGAGTCAGTGTAGCCTTCAACCTTAAGGCTATTATCTTCATATACTAGTAAAAGATCCTTAGTCCTTCTCAAGTACTTAAGGATACACTTTACTGCTTTCCAATGCTCCAAGCCTGGATCCGCTTGATACCTACTCGTGACACTCAAAGCATGCGCTATATCAGGCCTAGTACGTAGCATGACATACATGATAGACCCTATTGCTGAGGCATAAGGTATCATATCCATGTTCACCCTTTCTTCTGGAGTCTTTGGGGACATACTCGTAGAAAGCGATATCCCATGTCTCATCGGTATGAGACCTCTCTTGGAATTTTCCATGCCAAACCTTTTGACAATGGTTTCTATATACCTGGACTGGGACAAGCCAAGCATCCTCTTGGATCTATCTCTATATATTTTAATCCCCAAAATATAGGATGCTTCCCCTAAGTCCTTCATGGAGAAGTGTTTAGATAACCAAGCCTTTACTATGGATAGCATTCCTACGTCATTCCTAATGATCAGGATGTCATCCACATATAACACCAAAAAGGTGATAGCGCTTCCACTTACCTTTCTGTATACACAAGGCTCATCTTCGTTCTTAACGAAGTCATAAGATCTGATTGCCTCATCAAATTTTATGTTCCAACTTCGGGAAGCTTGCTTTAATCCGTAAATCGATCGAAGCAACCTACACACCTTATCTGGACAGTTCTTGGACACGTATCCCTCAGGTTGCCTCATATACACCTCCTCCTCGAGGTTCCCATTAAGGAATGTAGTTTTCACATCCATCTGCCAGATCTCATAATCATAGTGTGCTGTAATAGCCAATAGAATTCTGATGGATTTTAGCATTGCTACGGGTGAGAAGGTTTCGTCATAGTCAACACCTTGCCTTTGACGATACCCCTTAGCCACTAGCCTTGCTTTATAGGTCTCTACCTTTCCTTCTACTCCGATCTTTTTCTTAAAGATCCACTTGCAACCGATGGGTACAATACCTTCGGGCACATCAACTAGGTTCCAAACCTTATTGGAGTACATAAAATCCATCTCAGAATTCATGGCTTTTTGCCACTTCCCGGAGTCTATACTCATAATAGCCTCCTCGTAGGTCTGAGGATCAATATCCTCTGCATCCTCTCCTCTAATATGTCCCACATATCTCTCAGGAGGATGGGATACTCTATCAGATCTGCGTAAAGTTGAAACTTTTATATTAGGTACCCGATGCAGGACTGGGTCAGAGTGGTGCTTGAGCTTGGTTCTTCAACCTCGCTCAATTCTATCATTCTCCCACTATCTCCGCCAAGAATGTGTTCCTTCTCAAGGAACACTGCTCTCTTGCTAGAAAAGACCTTTTGGTCCTCGAGATGAGAGAAATAATACCCATAAGTTTCCTTGAGGTATCCCACAAATTTGCATCGCCTCATCATTTTTGATTCTAACTTATCTGGGGTTGTGTCTTTTAACATTTGCAGGGCAGCCCCAAATCTTAACAACCTTAAGATCGGGCTTCTTCTCTTTCCATATCTCATATGGTGTAGACACTACCGACTTAGTTGGAACTCTGTTGTAAGGTAAGTCATGCGGTTTCTAGGGCATATCCCGAAATGAGATGGGTAGGTCAACGAAACTCATCATGGACCGTACCATATCTAATAATGTACGATTTCTCCTTTCGAGACACACCATTGAGCTGAGGTGTATAAGGAGGTGTCCATTGGGATAATATCCCATAGTCCTTGAGGAACCGAGTGAACTTCTGTGACTTAAGTACTCACCTCCTCGATCCGATCAAGAGTTTTGATACTCTTTCCATGCCCGGTTCTCCACCTCATTCTTATACTCTCTGAATTTCTCAAAGGCCTCGGACTTGTACTTCATTAAGTACACATATCCATACCTTGAGAAATCATCAGTAAATGTAATGAAGTAGGAGTAACCTCCAATGGTATGAGTTGACATGGGTCCACATACATCACTATGTATGAGTTCCAACAACTCAGTGGCTCTCTCTCCAGTTCCACTAAATGGAGAGTTGGTCAGTTTTCCACGAATGCAAGGCTCACAAGTTGCATATGACACATAGTCGAATGGATCTAGATATCCATCATTTAGCAACTTTTGAATCCTTCTTTCATGGATGTGACCTAGCCTACAATGCCACAGGTATGCACTGTTCAACTCATCTCGTTTCCTTTTGGACACATTTATATTCATGATATGTGGAGTGGTGTCTAATATAAATAAACCATTATGCAATGTTCCTTTCATGATGATCTTATCATCTAATAATATCGAACAATCATTGTTCTCAAAAACAAATTTATATCAACTAACTGTTAAACATGAAATGGAGATAATGTTTTTGATAATATAGGAACAAAATAACATGCATCTAATGCAATAAAAGCTCCACTAGGCAGATGTAGGGCGACCTCGCCAACAGCTACTACAGCAACTTTTGCTCTATTACCCATCTTGAGGTCCATCTCGCCTCTCTCTAGTCTCCTAGGCCTTGCCAGAACTTGCAACAAATTGCATATATGATAAGCACTACCGGTATCCAATACCCATATGTTATCATAAGAGTCTGACAAATGGAGACTAATCATGAATGTACCTGAAGCTTCATCAAGCTTTTGTTTCGCCCTTTCTGCAAGGTACTCTTTGCAGTTTCTCTTCCAGTGCCCATCTTTACCACAGTGGAAGCATTGGCCTTTGTCCTTTGCTGGGTCTTTCTTAGCAACCTTTGCTTTACCTGGTTTGACCTTGCCCTTTCCCTTCTTAAGGGACCTTTCTGCTTTCCTTTTCCTTTTGGTCTCACCAATGTAGGGAACTGGCTTCTCTTTCTTGATAGTACTCTCTGCCTCCCTCAATATATTGAGAAGCTCTGAGAGAGTCACTTCAAGCTTGTTCATATTAAAATTCATTATGAACTGTGAAAAGAAATCTAGTAGGGACTGAAGCACAATGTCCACATACAAGTTATCCTCTAGGACCATTCCTAGACCTGTGAGTTTCTCTATCCACTCAATCATCTTTAGGACATGGTTCTGAACCGGTGTCCCCTCAGTCATCCTAGCGCGGAAGAGGCTCTTAGATATCTCATATCGCTGAGTCCTTCACTGTTCCTCAAACAATTTGCGGACATGTAGGAGAATGGATCTGGCATCCATCTTTTCATGTTGTCTCTGTAACTCAGGAGTTATAGAGCCCAACATATAGCACTGAGCAAGAGTGGAGTTATCAATGTACTTCACGTAGCGAGCGATCTCTTCCTCGTTTGCCCTTTCTTCGGGCGCCGGCATTACTGTATAAAGGACGTACACGATTTTCTCCGCTATGAGAACAATTCTCAAGTTACGGAGCCAATCCGTATAATTTGGACCAGTGAGGCGGTTGACATCAAGTATGCCACGTAAGGGATTTGAAAACTACATTTTCTGAAAATAAAGATGCAGTAGAAATGAATAACATGCAGATTTTGCAAGAAATAAACTATCAAGATATGGACTTCTATCTTAATATGCTCACACTATTTTACTAACGAGTCACACGACACCCTCAACACGTGAAACGGAAGTCTCCGGTAGACTTCTAGTGGGGATCAGGATCTAATCAGCGTCTTAGTGTAACCTCGAGGGACTCGACCAATCACACTAAGCCTAAAAGGTAGGCAACTCTTGTCGATCACAACTCCTTGTGATTCCCATCCTGTTCGGCCTCCGAATCACCATGGCCTCGAGGGACTCGACCAACCATGATGCTCGGTTAAGTCAACACCTTCGTTACAAGATGAGTCTGATTTGATGATATACCCTCGAGGGACTCGACCAAGTATACCATGCCCTCAGGTCACCGGTGACATCTCTATGTCGTAAGCAAGATAGCGAATCGCGATATAGGTGAGTCTCGAGGGACTCGACCAACTCAACCTACACCGGGAATTGGTTCCTACTTATAATGATGGAAGGCCACGTGGGTCAATCTAATTGCTATTAGGATCAAGAGCACTAAGAGGGGGGGGTGAATTAGTGCAGCGGAAAACTTTCTGCGATTAAAATCGAAAGCTGCGTTCGAACGACAAAAACGATTTCGATATAAAATCCGATTCTAAGACTACTTTAGCTTAAGATTAAGTGAGACGACGTTAAAGTAAATCTACAAAGGCAGTGTGCAGTTTATGATAAAAATCAGAATGCAAGCGCAAACTGAAATGCGACGTTTGTACGATAAAACCGGTTTACGTCTTAACATCAACTTTGAAGATACTGAACTTTGAGATATGTTTTGTAAATGCACAGAAGGCAATTTGCAGTTATAATTAGAGTCAAAACGTAAACGTAAACTGAAATGTAATGATCGTACGAAAACGTCGATTTACGTCTAAACGCATATTCGGAAAGTTCTGAACTTAGAAACTCATTCATAAAAGCACAGAAGGCAGTAGCTATTTAGGAGGTTTGCAGTAATGATAAAATGCTCAAAGTAAATGCAAACCGAGATTTAGAGTGGTTCGGTCAATCTTGACCTACTCCACTTTTGGCTTCCTCCACCGACGAGGTCACCGACGTCAACTAGAGGTCTTCCTTCAATAGGCGAAGGCCAACTGCCCTTTTACAGTTTCACTCCTTTTGACGGGCTCAGGAGACAACCCTTACAGAACTTTTCTCTCCTCTCTTTACAACTCTAAACTTTGAAGAATAGAAGGAGGAGAACTTTTGGCCTTTACAACAATTTTGAGCTTTAAGAATCACAGAAAAGATCAAGATTTCGGTGTGTGTCTGTACCTTTTCAGTGCTGAATGGGTGGGGTATTTATAGGCCCCAACCCAGTTCAAATTTGGAGCTCAAAACTATCAAATCCTGGAATTCCGGGATCAAGCGGTTGCACCTCCTAACTGGAGCGGTTGCACCGCCTGGCAGAGCTTGAAGACTGAGCCCAGGCAGTTGCACCTCTCTGTCAGGGGCGGTTGCACCGCCTGAGTCTGGCTCGGTGACTGAGCCCAGGCGGTTGCACCTCCTGACTGAGGCGGTTGTACTGCCTGCTAGAGCTCGAAGACCGAGCTCAAGCGGTGCTACCTCTCTGTCAGGGGAGGTTGCACCGCCCAGTCTTGCTCGAAGACTGAGCCCAGGCGGTGCCACCTCCTGGCTGGGGCGGTTGCACCGCCCAGTCTCCCTGGGAGACTTAGCCCAGGCGGTGCTACCTCCTGGCTTGGGCGGTTGCACCTCCCACAGCAATCAGGGTCCGAATGGGTAGCTCCATTCGGCCCAATTTAGGTTTTTTAGGGGCCCAATTGCCCCAAGATTAAGCTAATGGGATCACCTCCCATTTCCAACTTAATCAATGTGCTAACTACGATAAATCCTAAGACAATCTCTGCAGCTTGCTTCGGTGTGTCAATCGCTTCTTCCGGCGAGTTTTCGGCGAACTTCCGTCGATCATCCGATGAACCCTCGGTGATGCTCCTGCGGACTTCCGGCAAACTCCTGGACTTGCGACGATCCACTTGGCGAGTTCCGACGAGCTTCGCTTGGAAAGCTTCTGGACTTCTCGGATTTGTTCCCGCAGAACCTCCGATGACTGTCTGAGCTTCCGTCGAACTCTCGAACTCCTAACGTGATCATTTTCTTGACTCCGGCACAACTCCTGCTGAATGTCTTTCTTCCATCGTAGTTAATCCTGCACACTTAAAACAAAACTTCGATTGAGACAATTAATCCTAAGCAATTAACCAAGTTGTCCGGCATGTCATTGGTCCCTCGACGCTTCGTCCGATTCTTCGGCGCATCGTCCTCTCCTGTAGCCTATTGCCCAATCGGCCAGTTGACTCCGCAACTCCGATATCCTTGGCACAATACCCGCTCTTCTTGGCCCGATGCAGGATTCCACGGCCCGAAGCCTTCTGTCGATACGTCGACCGATCCACCGGCCCGACGTCCAATCTTCTGACATGTTCCTTCGGCATAACATGATTTTCCTGCTTTAATTGTCTCATCCTGATCGAAGCATCCTGCGTCACTCAAAACGCAGATTAAATCATAAACATATATCAAGTAGTTTCATCATCAAAATACGAGATTCAACAATTGCCTCACGTTTACCAACTTAATATTATCGAGAGATGTTTCTATGATTTGGTCTCCTAATATGACATGTCACACATATACATATTTAATATATATCTACATCGCATGCAAATATATATACATATCTAATATATGTATAAGCAATTACACCAGATGATTATGGACCACAACCTAATATGATTAGGCCCGAGCCAGTAGGCCTAATCACTCATATCAAGATCTATGTGTGCAACGGTGCATCTCCATGCCCTGTGATCGTCCATTTCGTCCTTGTCGGTTCCGTTGACATCTTGATGCATCACGATCGTCCGTCTCGTGGGTCCCGCTATCGCATCCATGCTCCCGCTGTGCCTCCTCATGTGATTACAACTTAATCATAGGCACGCAGGCCCGATAATAAACGAGAAATATAATGGAGGTTCGTAGACCTCAATAATAATAATCACAGGTACACACATCACACGGTCCATGATCATCCGTCCACACATCATACATCACATGTATAAATAATCATCATCATGTAGGACTACTAGATAATAATAATAAAAATAATAATAATTAACTAAACCTTTTAATTAATAAATATTTTCTGAAATCAGGGATATTATAAGGAATTTTTGAATTCATAGGGGTATTTTCATAATTTGGACAAAAAACAGAAACTGGAATTTCTCAATTTCGAGGGGCAAAACTATCTTTTGCCTAGAAAACCCTAATGTCCTTTCCCCTTTTCGCTACTACCGCCGCCGCCACCCTACCGGCGGCGGCTTGTGCGGCGGGGCGAGGGCATTGCCCTCCCCTGCAGGTGGCACGCCCGCTGGCAGCGCTGCTACTGCGGGTGGGCACCACTTAGGGGGGGTTTTGCCAGTAGGAGCAGCGACGGCGGGAGCCGCTGCCCTGCGGCGCCTCTGCCCGTGGGCTGCCAGCCCCGCCGGCAGTAAGCCTGCTGCAAGCAGGCACCCGACCGGCTGCAGCAGACGTAGCCCCTGTGCTGCCCGACTTCGGCTGCGCTGCACGCACGCAGATCGAGGGCAACAAATGTTGCTGCCCTTCCTTGTTTTTGCGTCAACAATTTTGACGTCAAAATTCTTCCTAAACACAACACACGCAGTTCAAAACCAATCATTCGCACGAACAACCTGGCTCTGATACCACTATAGGGAAATCCTTGGGGGCGACATCATATGCACAGCGGAAGAACAAGAAAAACAAAATCCCCGATTCCCAAAGAGATGTTCGTCGTCGTGCGAAGATTGGTACGCAAAAATCCGCGAAACATGAAACTGCGTATAGAGTAGATTGTGTTACCTAGGGAGATCGCATATCCCTGTTTCCTTGCAGATCCTTAGGAGAGGGTGAAGGAGGTCAAGCGTCCTCCTCTCTAGCGGTGATCCACACAGCAGGGTTACGACGACGCTACTCAAAACTCCAAACCTACTCTGAGGTGGAGATGGAGAGGAGAATAGGAAAAGGCAAACAAAAGTTCTTTGGCTCATGGGGCTCTAAATCCCTCCTATTTATAGAGGTCCCCTGTCAAACCCTAATGGGTCCTCCCCTAGTGGGTATTGGATCTGCATCCAATAAGACAAGGGCTCCGTCGGATATCTCATATCCGAACCTCTATTCATTGCAATGCCTACCATATGTGTGTGACCCTCTAGGCCCAATATCGAGCTGGCCGTGAGTCATACCTGCGAACTCCAACTCGAATTATTATCTCTAATAATTCACTTTCGACTCATCGACTTCTGGGACGTATTAGGCCACTACGCCAGTAGTTCCCAGACGATATAGGGGAATCCAATCCATTGGACTGTCTCGTCTCGCCATCGTGTACCTATAGTCCCTCATCCATCTAATATACTAGAGACCATATCGAGCATGGTATTGTCGTTTACCCACACGGTTTTTCTACTGAAGTCTCGCTCTAATCGGATTCTCCCGAGAACTCTTTCTCTCTCAACCCGAATGACCTCGGCCAGGGATTTGTCTGAGCAAGAACACATGGGATATTCCTCTCATGACGCCGAGAGTGGATGATCCTCTATCGACACTCAATAGCCCTCGTAAGGTCGACTACCACTCCCAATGACCAACTGTACTAGATCTGGGATAGCCAAACCTATAAGTCCGGTATCAAAGAGTGGAGCACTCATCTGAGGACATCCATGGTGTCTCAAGTCTAAGGACCGATACACCACTAGGGACTCTGAATCATTGTCCCATACAATAAGGCATCATCAACCATCCAGCATTCCGTAAGCGGATCAATCATATAACTCATTCTCCAATGAGCACCTGTACTGTATCCCTAATGTCCCTACACAAGCAGCTATGAAACCAGCTGCATCAATCATATGGACGGGTATACAGTATACCAGTCTATCCGTTTATCATGATATCCCTCTCGAGTAACCTATGACCGGGATTATTTAGGATATGTATTTAATTGTGAATCGATCTCACTATCGTGATCTCTTCACGATCCGATTCCCATTGCATAAATCCAAGGACATCACAATATATGTATACATTTATGCAATAGTTATAAAGTGATATATGCCAAAATATAATAAGCAAAAAGATTCTATATTAAGTCACACGTGCCATCACTCACGTGATTGGCTTGCTGGGCACCTATGACTAGCAGCTTCATCCTCCGATGTGGTCACCGACATCCACTAGAGGCCTTCCTTCAATAGGCGAAGGCCAACCACCCTTTTACAGCTTTACTCATTTTGACGGGCTTAGGAGACAACCCTTACAAATTTTCACTCCTCTCTTGAATGATCAAAACTTAGATAAAAAGAGGGAGAAGAACTTCTAGCCTTTTACAACACTTTTAAGCTCTCAAATTCTCAGAATAAATGTAAGCTTTCGGTGCCCTTTCATGCAGGAAAGGGTGGGGTTTATATAGGCCCCCAACTGATTTGAATTTGGAGCTCAAAAGTGTCATATCCCGGATTTTCTGGGGTCCTGGCAGTACCACCGCCAGAACTGGGCGTTACTACCACCTAACAATGCTCGGAGATCGAGCTCAGGTAGTACCACCACCTGATAGGAGTGATACCACCGCCTGAATTCACTACGAGATCGAGCTCAGGCAGCACCATCGCCAGATAGGGGCGATACCACCGCCCAGCATTCCTGGGAGATTGAGCTCCTAGGGGATACCACCGTCGGCCAGGAATTCTAGGTCCGAATGGGCTAATCCATTCGGCCCAATTTGTGTCTGTCAAGGGCCTAATTATCCCTAAATTAAGTTAATGAGATTACCTCCCATTCCTAACTTAATCTATATGCTAACTATGATATTTAAGACATTAATACTGCAACTTGCTCCAGTGCGTCAATCGCTTCTTCTGGCGAACTTCCGGTGAACATCCGACGAACCCTCGGCAATGCTCCGGCAGACTTCTAGCAAACTTCTAGACTTACGATGATTCACTTGGCAAGTTCCGACGAGCTTCTTTGGCAAGCTCCTGGACTTTTTGGATTTGTTTCCATAGAACCTCCGATGACCGTTTGGAGTTCTGTCGAACTCTCGAACCCCCAACGTGATCATGGTCTTGACTCCGACGTAACTCATACTGCATGTCTTACTTGTTGAATCTCAGATTTTGATGATGACATCAATTGTCATTTGTTATCTAATCCATATATTGAGATAAGTGTGCAGGATTAACTACGATGAAAGTAAGACATGCAGCAGGAGTTGCGCCAGAGTCAGGACTATGATCACGTTGGTGTTGAATCTCGGATTTTGATGATGAAACTAATTGATTGTGTTTAGATGTTTAACTGCATTTTGAGTAATGCAGGTCTACTCGATCAGGATTAGACAGTTGACGCAGGAGAAATTGACGTTGCACCGGAGGAGATCACGTTAGGATATTGGACAGCAGAACACTTTGGACATCGGGCATTGGGCCAAGGAGAGTGGAATTGCGCCAAGGATATCGGGGTTGCGAAGGTCAACCATCGATTGGGCAACAAGCCACAAGAGAGGACGATGCGTTGAAGAATCGGACGAAGCGCCAACCAATGACGTGTCAGGCAACAGAATGTCAATTCGCGTTGTAATAATTGTCTAGATCGGAGTAGAGTTTTAGTTTGTGTGTGCAGGAATAACTACGATAACGACAAAGACATAAAGCGAAACAAAGTGTCGGAGTCAAGCATAAAGGATTTGTTGGGAGTTCGAGAGTTCGACGGAAGTTCGAAGGTTCGTCGGGAATGCTGCCGAAACTAGCCAAGAATGAGTAGGGAGCTTGCCGAAGGGTTTTTCGGAAACTCGCCGAAAGGTTCATTGGAAGTTCACGGCGCTCGCCGAGAAAGATTGAAGCTTGCCTAAGAAGCTCGTTAGAACTCACCAAGATCAAATCATAAAATCTAGGAGCTTGCCAGGAGTCCGCAGAATGGTTTCCGAGAGTTTCTCGGAAGACCGTCCGAAGTTCACCGAAAGAAGTCTTGACTTATGGACTTTGTAATAGCTTAGGAAATGTCTTTAAATTCATAATTAGTACGTTAATTAGGGTTAGGATTAGGTGTTAACCCTATAACCCAAGTAGGGACCAATTGGGCCCGAGTTCGGACTGGTTTGGGCCAAGTTTAGAGCCCAACTAGTGAGCTGAAACACTGTAGGCGGTGGCACCGCCCAAAACTCGAGAACTAGGCGGTGGCACCACTGGACTGAGTGGTGGCACCGCCCAGCACCCGAGAGATCGGGCGGTGGCACCGCCACCGATAGGCGGTGGCACCGCCAGCCTCGGAAACCCAAGAGAATTCAAATTTTGGAGCCCAAATTTGAATCCTCTTGGGGCCTATAAATACCCCTCAATTCTCAGCTGAGATCACAACCTTTGAGAAGCAAGAGAGCGAGCCAAAAGTCTTAGCAAAGTCTTTAGTAAGTTTTTATCTTCAATTTCTTTGAGTGTTCACCTCCTTCTTTCTATTCAAAAATTTGTAAGAGTGTGAAACACTTGTAAAAAGTTGTAAGAGGGGTATTAGTCCTTCCCCTACAAGAGATTTGCTAGTGGAAGTTGGGAGCCTCTTCGAAGAAGGCTTCGCAAGTGGATGTAGGTCATTTTGACCGAACCACTTTAAAAACTACGACGTTTTCTGGTTTGTTTCCTACTCTTGCCATTAACATACTGCAAACTTCTCTACTTAGTCACTACGCTTCCATTTGTTGGGAAATCCTTGGAGGTGACATCATATATGTAGCGGAAGAACAAGAAAAACAAAATCCCCGATTCCCAAAGAGATGTTCGTCGTCGTGCGAAGATTGGTATGCAAAAATCCGCGAAACATGAAACTGCGTATAGAGTAGATTGTGTTACCTAGGGAGATCGTATATCCCTGTTTCCTTGCAGATCCTTAGGAGAGGGTGAAGGAGGTCAAGTGTCCTCCTCTCTAGCGGTGATCGACACAGTAGGGTAGCGACGACACTCCTCAAAACTCCAGACCTACTCTGAGGTGGAGATGGAGAGGAGAATAGGAAAAGGCAAACAAAAGCTCTCTAGCCCATGGGGCTCTGAATCCCTCCTATTTATAGAGGTCCCTTGTCAAACCCTAATGGGTCCTCCCCTAGTGGGTATTGGATCTGCATCCAATAAGAAAAGGGCTTCACGATATATCTCACATCCAAACCTCTATTCATCGCAATGCCTACCATATGTATGTGACCCTCTAGGCCCAATATCGAAGTTGGCCGTGAGTCATACCGCCGTAAACTCCTTCTAACTCAGGTGAATTATTATCTCTGTAATAATTCACTTTCGACTCATCGACTACTGGACGTATTTCAGGCCACTACGCGCCAGTAGTCCTCAAACGATACAAGGGAATCCAATCCATTGGACCTGTCTGTCCTTAGTTACCGTGGTAATATAGTCCCTCATCCATCTAATATACCGAGACCGATATCGAGCATGGTGTTCTCGGACCCACACGGTTTCTTCTCGAAGTCTCGCTCTAATCCAGATTCTCCTGGAGAACTCTTTCTCTCTCAACCCAATGACCCTTGCCGGGGATTTGTCGAGCAAGAACACATGGGATATTCCTCTCATGACGCCGAGAGTGGATGATCCTCTATCGACACTCAATAGCCCTCGTAAGGTCGACTACCACTCCCAATGACCAACTGTACTAGATCCGGGACACACAAACCTATAAGTCCGGTATCAAAGAGTAGAGCACTCATACAGGACATCCTTGGTGTCTCAAGTCTAAGGACCGAGATACACCACTAGGACTACACGGAATCGCCCGACCGACAATAAGGCATCATCAACCATCCAACATTCCGTGGCGGATCAATCAAAGGAACTCATTCTCCAATGAGCATCTCATCTCAGTATCCCTAGTGTCCCTACACAAGCAAATATGAGACCACCACATCCATCATATGGATCCGGTATACAAACACACCATCCTGTCCAGGTTATCACGATATCCCTCTCAAGTAACCTATGACTGGGATTATTTAGGATATGTGTTTAAAGGTGAATCGATCTCACTATCGTGATCTCATCACGATCCGATTCCCATTGCACAGATCCAAGGACATCACAATATATGTATGCATTTATGCAATAGTTATAAAGTGATATATGCCAAAATATAATAAGCGAAAAGATTCTATATTAAGTCACATGTGCCATCACTCACGTGATTGGCTTGCTGGGCACCTATGACTAGCACCATACGTTTCAAAGTTATCAAGCTTCCAAATCGGTTTCTATTGATATTGCTTTTTATCGTACAAAAGATTTTTCCAAAACCGAAGTTTTAATCCATTGCACAAATTCACCCCCCCCTCTTAGTGCCGCTCCGATCCTAACAATTGGTATCAGAGCCCGGTATTTCTCATTTCGGATTTACACCCAAGAGAAATGGCTCTTCATGGCTTTCAAGAGAGATTATCGATTATTCGTCCACCGTTGTTTAACAGATTGGACTACACTTATTGGAAAACTCGAATGAGAGTTTTCTTGATTTCTATGAATTTGGATTTATGGAATATTGTTGAAAACGGTTTTCAACTCCCCTCTAAACCGATAAACGAATGGTCGGATTTATAGAAGAAGTATTTTTCTTTAAACGCAAAGGCTATGAATGCCTTATTTTGTGCTTTGGACAAAAATGAGTTCAATCGGATTTATATGTGCGAAACGGCTTTTGATATTTGGCGAACACTTGAAATCACACACGAGGGAACAAGTAGAGTCAAAGACTCGAAAGTTAATATTTTATTGTACGATTTTGAGCTTTTTCAAATGCAACCAAGCGAGACTATAGGCGACATGTACACCCGTTTCACGGATGTTGTCAATAATCTAAGAGTTCTTGGTAAATATTTTTCAAATTTTGATCTCGTAAGCAAGATCTTAAGATCCCTTCCAAAAAGGTGGGATCCTAAAATAACCATAAAACAAGAAACAAAAGATTTAAATATTTTTCGACTTGAAGAATTAGTTGGTTCGTTGATGACATATGAAATGGTATACAATGCATATGATGAACATGATGAACAAAATCACCTTCCAAAGAACAGGAAGGATTTGGAACTCCGGACAAATGAATACCACTTGAGCGATGACTCAAGTGATGAGGACAATGATGAACTTAAACTTCGAACACTAAATCTTAATAAGTTTATTAAACAAAAATCTAAAATAAATAATGAACTTGAACGGAGGAAGAGGCCAAAGAAGAGGAAGACAACCAAGGATGAATCAAAAACTTCCAAAGGTGAAACAATGAATTGGGCTTTGACGAGCTTCGACTACAAGGTAAATAACTCAACTCTCTTGAATTATTTTGAAATTATATAATACTTTCATGAGTTATTTTTAATTTAGTTTAGGATTAATTTTCTTGAAGATTGCATGTGTTATGTTAATGCAATAAAATGTTAGATATAAATATAATGCTTATACACGTAGTAAGATTAATCTTATGTATGTGCTTGAGAAGCAAGAATGTGTATTTTGACGATTTCCATATTGATTTTCAATGACGATGCATGGCTTTTGAAATGAAGGCTTGATGATTTTTTTTTAACCTTGTCTTTGGTTTTCAAACATGATGTATGGTTTTGACATATGAACAAAATTTGAGCATGCTAAAATAAAGTCAATCATATAAATTAAAACTAAAGAAGTTTTAGTTATCTATAAGAATCATTCAAAATTATGTTCAATAAAACCAATGCAAAATGATGGAGTGAAAATATTAAATGTTTTGATACCGTTTTATACATGAGATTTTAAAAGTTATACATAATGATCTTGATGGTTTTTATGAAGAAATTTATTTTTCGATCCTAAATGATTGATGTTATATATATATTTTTTTGGCACAAAAATGACAAAGGCATGCTTATATGAAGCAACTAAATAGATAAAAGTATTTTTTGAAAATTCTTGGTTTGATGAATCTATTTTA
Organism: Musa schizocarpa; assembly: GCA_900464855.2. NCBI lineage: Eukaryota > Viridiplantae > Streptophyta > Magnoliopsida > Zingiberales > Musaceae > Musa > Musa schizocarpa. The sequence continues at coordinate 17,761,493 of LS990917.1, forward strand.
TCATCTTTTTATGAATATCTTAAAAATGATTTTGATTTGATGATTTGAATTTGAATGAGCTTTATCTTGATTTTTCAAGATTTATAACTTGAGATTTACTCTATAAAAATCAAGATCTTGTATCCTCAATGTTCCTTTTTAGCATCTACTATCCAAATGAATTATGATTGGTATTATTGCACTAAAGAGAAAATTTTCCTAAGTGAATCGTGATTTTTCAGAACCACAATTCTTTTTATGATTCATAATGAATTGAGATATTTTTATGCTTGAATTAATATCTTGTTCTCTTATAAGATTGAATGAATTTTATCTATATCATGATCTCCTAAGATTTTCCCTTGATTACTTAAGAGGAGATTTTTCAAAAGAAAACGTGTCTTCTGTTATTATCTTTTCATGATATGATTTTTATGTAATTCCTTGTACTCATGAAATATTTATCTCATCACCCAATAACTCTTTTTGATATTCCTTATGTGATGAAACAAAATAATGAAAGATATAGTTTTGAAATTGTGCATGTTCGAATTTGAAAATATGATAATGCATGATGATGAAATTGTGTAATGAAAATATTAGACATTTTGAAAAAATGTTTTAGTGTCATGCATAATGATCATGCTTAATAAATTTTAAAATTATGCATGATGAATCTTGCAATTTACGGATGATTGATTTTTACTATAATGGAAGTGCCTTATTGATCTTTGTTGTAATAAATCTTACACTTTTGGTTTTAAACATGATACATGTTTTTATTTGGCATAAATGAAATAAAATCATATGAATTGAAACAACTAAAAAGAGAAAAATATTTTTTTTCCTTGAAAAATTATTTTTCTCTATCTTATTGATCTTGATGATTATTATGATAAATCTATGTATACCATTTTGAATCTCTTGAAAGTAATCTTGAGATTTTGATGAATTTGACGATTTGAATTTGAATGAGTTTGTATTCAAATTATGATCTTGATTTCTTGGATATACTACTTGAGATTCTTTTTTAATCACAATCTCTTATTTGTACACCTACAATTTTTGTTATTTATAAAAGGAAGAGATTTGATAAAATAAATCATGTCTTTGGGTATTCAAATGGTCTTATCTTTGATGATATGATTTCTTTGTATCTATAATATAAATGCCTTGAAATGATTGAAACATTTTACACCATTATGCTCTTCCCTACTTCTTTCTTGTTTTCAATGATAAAACAGGGAAAAGTTTTGATCATGCATGGTAGGATATAATTTGACAAAATTGATACCATCATAATATGAAACATTTATGATTTGCAATGATGCATGCAATACTTGTGCTTTCTAATTATGATGTGATGTATTGCATATGATGTAAATCATAATTTAAAATGCTATGAGTTGTTGCTAAAATGATAAATGTTGATTTAATGTTTTGTATTATGAATGCTCTAAATGATGATTGTTTGGTATCATGATCAAAATATTGATAAATAGTTAAAAATTTTAGTATCATATATGATATCCTCATAATGTCGATCAATTTATTCAATATCGTGCATGAATGAAATATAAGGTTTTTGAAAATATGCATATTTTAATTTGAAAATATAATGATGCACAAATAAGATTGATACTTAATCCTTGTCATGATTTGAATATTATAGTAAAGGGAAATGAATTACACTAATTGTATTGTTATTCCCCTCTATTTGACAATGACATAGGGGGAGCAAATTTTGCTAGCTACCTTGCAAATATCAAGAGAAGCAATGAGTGCTAAGTTACACATTTTGAGAAATATTGCTAGCTCAAGATGCAAAATTTGGAAACTTGTATATTGCTAAGGAAGTAAAACTTGCAAGCTTGCACTTCTCAAAAAGAGAAGAAAGATCTTGCTTGTCGAAAGAAGTAAAAAGTGCAAAACTTAGAAAACTTACAACAAAATTGCTCTTGCCATGCTTTGTATCAAAAATAGGTTGATATCCTTAAAAGCATCGTATTAAAATTTTTAATGTATCGCAATGTATCACATGTATCGCAAATTAAAATTTTTGAGACTATTATCATATCAAGTTCAACAATTGATATCTTTCATTGATATGATAAATTATCATCTCATGATGTATCGCATAATGATATCATGATTTGTTATTGTATCATGTGATCCTTGGTGAATTTTCATATTGGTATCCTTCATGAAATGATTTCTTTACATTTTTATCTTGTATGTATCATGTGATGATTGAAATATTGATTGATGCAAATTCATAATTTATGTAAAAGTCTAAATCATTGGTTCCTCTCCTTCTTTTCGGCAATGAAATAGGGGGAGAAAGATTGTTAGCTCAAGGCAAATGTTAGCTAGCTTGTACTCTTCCCTTCTTTTCAATAAAAACAAAAGGGAGAAAGCTTTTGCTAGTTAGAACATGCAAAGAAAAGCAAAGTACAATCTTGCACAAGAAGCAAGTGTTGAATTGCCATGATAAAACTTAAGAATCTTGCTATGCTTTGGTGCTTATATGTTGTGATGAAAATCTAGCTTCATGTTGCAAAAACTTGCATATCTTTTAAAATAGCTAGAGCTACTTCTCCTTTTTGTTGATGACATAGGGGGAGAAGTATATTGATGACTTCATGCATTGAATTGAATATTTTATATATATTTGCATGATGGTTTAAATGTTTTTCAAAACATGTGATGAATATTACTTAGATTTGGGATAATCCAAGTGTTCTATCAATGGCATATTGATAGGGGGAGTTTGGTTAAACTCCGGGGAGTTAAGGTTAACTCCGTTAGTCATCAATTAGTTGTCATCACCAAAAAGGGGGAGATTGTTGAATCTCAGATTTTGATGATGAAACTAATTGATTGTGTTTAGATGTTTAACTGCATTTTGAGTAATGCAGGTCTACTCGATTAGGATTAGACAGTTGACGCAGGAGGAATTGACGTTGCGCTAGAGGAGATCACGTCAGGATATTGGACAGCAGAACGCTTCAGACGTCGGGCATCGAGCTAAGGAGAGTGGAATTGCGCCAAGGATATCGGGGTTGCGAAGGCAACCATTGATTGGGCAACAAGCCACAAGAGAGGACGATGCGTTGAAGAATCGGACGAAGCGCCAACCAATGACGTGTCGAGCAACAGAATGTCAATTCGCGTTGTAATAATTGTCTAGATCGGAGTACAGTTTTAGTTTGTGTGTGCAGGAATAACTACGATAACGACAAAGACATAAAGCAAAACAAAGTGTCGGAGTCAAGCGCGAAGGATTTGTTGGGAGTTCGAGAATTCGACGGAAGTTCGAAGGTTCGTCGGGAATGCTGCAGAAACTAGCCAAGAATGAGTAGGGAGCTTGCCGAAGGGTTTTTCGGAAGCTCGTCGGAAGGTTCATTGGAAGTTCACGGAGCTCGCTAAGAAAGATCGAAGCTTGCCGAAGAAGCTCATTGGAACTCACCAAGATCAAATCATAAAATATAGGAGCTTGCCGGGAGTCCGCAGAATGGTTTCCGAGAGTTTATCGGAAGACCGTCGGAAGTTCATCGAAAGCTCGCCGAAAGAAGTCTTGGCTTACGGACTTTATAATAACTTAGGAAATATCTTTAAATTCGTAGTTAGTACGTTAATTAGGGTTAGTATTAGGTGTTAATCCTATAACCCATGTAGGGGCCAATTGGGCCCGAGTTCGGACTGGTTTGGGCCAAGTTTGGAGCCCAACTAGTGAGTTGAAACACTGTAGGCGGTGGCACCGCCCAGAACCCGAGAACTAGGTGGTGGCACCACTGGAGTGAGCGGTGGCACCGCCCAGCACCCGAGAGATCGGGTGGTGGCACCGCCACCGACAGGCGGTGGCACCGCCAGCCTCGGAAACCCAAGAAAATTCAAATTTTGGAGCCCAAATTTGAATCCTCTTGGGGCCTATAAATACCCCACAATTCTCAGCTGAGATCACAACCTTTGAGAAGCAAGAGAGTGAGCCAAAAGTTTTAGCAAAGTCTTTAGAAGTTTTTGTCTTCAATTACTTTGAGTGTTCACCTCCTTCTTTCTATTCAAAAATTTGTAAGAGTGTGAACTGTTAGGATCGGAGCGACACTAATAGGGGGGGGGTGAATTAGTGCAACGGATTAAAACTTCGGTTTTAATAAATCTTTCGTATGATAAGAATAATGTTTCGTTTGAAACCGTTTCAATTACGTTGAAAGCGTACGTAATAAGATGAGGGCAGTGAACTTAGCAAAGTAAAGGTTTGCAGAAAGATAAATGCATAAACATAAACGCAAACCGGAGATTACGCCGATTTTAGAGTGGTTCGGTCAAATGACCTACATCCACTTGCGATGCCCCTCTTTGATGAGGCTCCCACCTTCCACTAGCAAATCTCTTGAAATGGAAGGGCAAATACCCCTCTTACAACCTTTTACAAACAGTTCAACCTCTTACAAATTTTCAGCAAGAAAGGAGGAGAACTTTTCTAGCAAATTGAAAACTAGCTTTGCTAAGACTTTCTAAGACTTTTCTCTCAATCAATTGCTGCTCAAAAAGTTGTAATCTCAGCAGAGATTTGAGGGGTATTTATAGGCCTCAAGAGGATTCAAATTTGGGCTCCAAATTTGAATTCTCGTGGAGTTCCCGATGCTGGCGGTGCCACCGCCTGTCAGTGTCAGGCGCTGATAGTGCTAGGCGGTGCCACCGCCTGGCTCTCGGGTAATGGGCGGTGCCACCGCCCAGCTCTCGGGTGCTGGGCGGTGCAACCGCCCAGTCTGGCAGTGCCACCGCCAGACTTTTCGGTTGACTGGTTGGGCTTCAAACTTAGCCCAAACCCAGTCTAATTTTGGGCCCATGTGGCCCCTTACCAGGATATAGGATTATTTCTTAATCCTAATCCTAATTACAAGTTAACTACTTAACAAAACACATCCTAAGCAATGTTTCAACCGCGAACGTCGAGTCTTGTACCGGCGAGCTTTTTCCGACGGGCTCCTAGCAAGCTCCCGAACTTGTGATGACTTTAATGAGTAGCCGAGCCTTCTCGGTGATCTCCGTGAACCTCCGACGATCTCTTCGGCGAACTTCCGAAAATTCTGACAGATTCCCGATTTCTCCTCGGTTGGTTCCGGCAACATCTCCGACGATTCTTCGGACTCTTAAACGTCCATCGAACTTGACTCCGGTATCCTTGCTTTGTGTTTTCTGGTTATCATAGTTAGTCCTACACACTCAACTCAATAATATGGATTAGATCAAATAACCCATCAATTGATTTTATCATCAAAATCCGAGATTCAACAATCTCCCCCTTTTTGATGATGACAATCAATTGATGACGGAGTTAAACATAACTCCCCCTATCTATATGCCATATTATGAGAAGATAAAACACTTGAATTTCATCCCATTGAATTCAAGCATAAACCGATAAGTTCTAACCGTAGAACTTATCGTTGTTCTCATTAAGTATAATGTAAATGCGAAACTTCGATGAAAATCTTTTTCAAGTCGAAAGATAAGAGACAAATTTTACTATGACAAAAGATTTTCAACATGATCATACATTTTAGACATGCATTCAATATGATCAATCGATTGTGCGATATACTCAAAGATTATGCAAGGCACATAAGACATTTATATCACATTAGCTTATATTAGTTATGCTATAAGTCATCACTTTTCTCCCCCTTTGTCATCAACAAAAAAGGAAAAACTATTTTACAGAAAAATTTAGCATTCATTCTATCAAAAATTCAACTTCGTTAATTTGAAACTCGTCATTCAGTCATCCATTCATTCATGTTCAAAGAGAAAAATCAGCATTCATCCAGAAGCATATATCCAGAATTTAAACAACAAAAGTTCAGTTTTTGTTCAAAAGACGACCAGCTTGGAACATGAGATCAAGAGTAAAACAAAACAGAATAACAAGATACATCAATCCGTAGGAGGTAATCCATAGTGCTAATATATAACATCTATTTTTTGGTTTAGCGGTCATAGTTCCTTTAAAATTTCCATTTGCTGGAGTTGAATTTGTTCCTGCTGCGATTTGAGTTGGTCTTGTTGGAATTTGATCTGAGATAGTTCTGCCATAATGATTCCTTCAGAGGATGAAACAGGAGCTGAAGGCGCTGCATCAAAGGGACTAGGAGGAGGAGATTCATTTCCCATAAAAATTGGCGTTTCTGGTTGTTCTACTGGTGGAGGAATAGGATTTGTCCTTCTAGGTTGCCTTACCCATATTCCATTGTTAAATATGCACCTAAGTCTCTTTAGTAGATTTTTATTGATGACGTTATATCTATTACTCTGAATTGTTTCTTCATCGGGTGGGATGCAAATGTTATAGGCACGAAGAAATCTAGTGATTAATCCCCCATATGGCAACATAATATCTTTAGCTGTAATTTCCTGCATGTGTTGCTGTATTGAGTATCCAAAACAGTTTTGTTGACCAGTCATGATCCAATACATGGTGCTTATCTGTATTGTACTCATTTCATCAAGATGATATTGCTTAGGGAATAGTATGCTTGTCATGATATGATGAAGAATCTTAGAGTTAAAAGGTAGTAAGTGTTCGTAACTCTTGGGTATTATTCCGAAGTTTGAGTTTGCAAAAATGGTTTCGACCGCTTCGGCGTAGGTTGCTCCTATTATATTCACATCCCATTTTGCTCTAAAATTGCAGTCCCTATCTTTTTCAGTGATGCCGATTAGTTCACAAATAGAATTATCAGAAATCCTAATTTGTGTTCCTAACATGTAAGAACTTAGGCTATCGTTATCTACCCATAGGTTTGTATAAAAGAGATTAACTAATCTAGGATAAATTGGTTCATCTATTTGTAAGAGAGGTAGGGCCTCTAGATGAGCAAACCACCTAATGGGTTCTAAATCTCCTAGTTCATCGAGATCAACGTATTTTCCCTTATGGACATATCTTGTTCCAAAATTTGGAAACCTAAGGGCATCTTCTTTGGATCTAAAAAGATTATGGTCAAATGAATCTCCTTCAATCCTTTTCCCTTTTGATCTCTTAGGAGCCATTTTCTAGACAAAATGATAAGAGAAATATGAATTGTAATGAATAGGTGACACAAGAAGAGAGTGAAGGGAAGATTTTACCTTATAGAGTGTTTCTGAGATGATGGAGAGTTTGGACCAACAATATTCCTTCTCCAAGGTCTGTAGAAGTTAGAATGAGGGATTGAGAGATTTTGGGAGAGTTGGAGCAAGAGTTCCATGGGTTGGGGGCGGTGTCACCGTCGGCCCTAACCCTCTCGGGTTTAAAAGGGCTCTCGGGTGGTGCCACCGCCTGGCGCCCGAGCGCTCAAGCGGTGCCATCGCTGGCTGGCCACGGAAGAAGGAAAGAAAACTTTTCTTCCTCCTTGATTTCTAGAGGTCTTTGATGCAAGCAAAGGTTGAGATATTGAGTTATATTTTAATATATCATTTGGAATCAAAAGAAGAGGATGAAATCAAATCCACAAACGAGCGGAACAAGGATGAGCCAATCTTCGTAAACTACATTCAAACGTCTTACTCTAAGGGACAATTTAACATGCCTAGTTCCCTTCTAATAAATTCAAATTTGTCTTCATTTAGGGCTTTTGTAAATATATCTGCTAATTGATGCTTCGTGTCAATGAATTCTAGAACAACATCATTGTTAAGGACATGATCGCGTATGAAATGGTGCCTAACGTCGATGTGCTTAGTTCTAGAGTGCTGAATTGGATTTTTAGTAAGACATATGGCACTAGTATTATCACATTTTATGGGGATATTTTTAAAATGAATTCCATAGTCTTCTAATGTATTTTTTATCCATACAACTTGTGCACAACATGCACTCGCAACAATGTATTCGACTTCCGCCATATATAGTGCAACTAAATTTTGTTTCTTGGAAGTCCAAGAAACAAGTGCATGTCCTAAAAATTGGCATGTTCCGGATGTACTTTTTCTATCAATCCTACATCCGCCAAAATCGGCATCCGCATAAGCCATTAAATCAAATTTTTCGGATTTTGGATACCATAAACCTAAATTTGGAGTTCCTTTAAGATACCTAAATATTCTTTTAACACTTTTAAGATGAGATAATTTAGGATTTGATTGAAACCTAGTACAAAGTCCTACACTAAACATGATATCTGGTCTGGTCGCGGTAAGGTAGAGTAGACTACCTATCATACCCCTATATGTTTTTTGATCGAAATTTTCACTATTTTCATCCATATCTAACTTAGTCGCAGTACTCATAGGGGTGTTTATTGCTTTTGAATTATCCATGTTAAATCATTTTAACAATTAACGTATATTTAGATTGGTTAAGAAATATACCATCCTTAAGTTGTTTGATTTGTAATCCTATAAAGAAAGTTAATTCCCCCATTAAACTCATTTCAAATTCATGACTCAAAGATTTGGCAAATGATTCACATAGTGATTCATCCGAAGAGCCAAAAATAATATCGTCAACATAAATTTGCACAATAAGAAAATTATTTTCAAAATATTTAATAAACAATGTAGTATCAACCTTGCCTTTGGTAAAATTATTTAAAATAAGAAAGGAACTAAGCCTTTCATACCAAGCTCTAGGAGCTTGTTTCAAGCCATAGAGAGCCTTAGTCAATTTGAATACATGATTAGGAAGAAGAGAATTTTCAAATCCGGGAGGTTGTTCGACATATACTTCTTCGGAAATAAAACCATTCAAGAAGGCACTTTTGACATCCATTTGAAATATTTTAAGATTATAACAACTAGCATAGGCAAGGAGCATCCTTATGGCTTCTAATCGAGCTACGGGAGTGAAGGTTTCTTCGTAATCGATACCTTCTTCTTGGTTGAAACCTTTGGCCACTAATATAGCATTGTTTCTAACCACGATACCATTTTCGTCTTGCTTGTTTCTAAAGACCCACTTAGTACCAATCACTAAATGGTCACTAGGTCTAGGAACAAGCTCCCACACCTTGTTTCTCTCAAATTGATTCAATTCCTCTTACATTGCAATAACCCAAAAATCATCATTTATGGCCTCGTCAATGCACTTAGGTTCGATTTGAGAGAGGAAGGCGGCATTAGCACAAAAATTCTTGAAAGAGGAACGAGTTTGAACCCCTTTAGATGTATCCCCTATAATTAGCTCCTTTGGATGAGCATCTATATACTTCCATTCCTTAGGTAAGGAAATTTCGGAAGAAGGTGCATCCAAGTTGCTATTTTGAGGAGGGAGTTCATTTAAATTCAAATTATCAAAACCAAGATCATCATCAAAATCATTTTTCTTTAAATTTGAAACTTCACTAAAAACTACATGAATAGACTCTTCAATTACTAAGGTTCTTTTATTAAATACCCGAAAAGCTTTAGAAACGGAAGAGTAACCAAGAAAGATGCCTTCATCGGATTTAGCATCAAATTTTCGCATCCCTTTCATTTAAAATAAAGCATTTACAACCGAAAACTTTAAAATAGGAAATATTTGGTTTTTTGTTATTCCATAATTCATAGGGAGTTTTTGATAAGGATGGTCTTATTAGGATTCTATTCATGATGTAGCAAGCCGTATTTACGGCTTCGGCCCAAAAATACTTAGGTAAACTATGTTTATTTAACATAGTTCTTGCCATTTCTTGTAGGTTTCTATTTTTCCTTTCAACTACTTCATTTTGTTGGGGATTTCTTGGAGTGGAGAAGTTGTGATTGTATCCATTAACTTTACAAAAATTTTGAAAGTCACGGTTTTGAAATTCGCCACCATGATCACTCCGAATTGATGAAATCATGAACCCTTTTTCGTTTTGAGTGAGTTTACAAAATTTAGAGAAACACTTGAAACAATCACTTTTGTGAGCTAAGAAATAGGTCCAAGTGTATCTAGAGTAGTCATCCACAATCACAAAAGCATATTTGCTTCCACCTAGACTAGTTGTATCAATTGGTCCAAATAAGTCCAAATGGATCAATTGTAACGGTCTAGTGGTGCTAATTTCAATTTTTTGTTTGAAGCTTGTTTTTATTTGTTTCCCTAGTTGACATGCATCGCATACCTTATCTTTAATAAACTTCATATTCGGAATCCCTCGTACTAATTCTTGAAATGAGATTTTAGATATTGTTTTCATGCTTGCATGGCCTAATCTCTTATGCCAAAGCTAAGCATCATCATTTATGGCGGAGAAACACATTTCATTACTTAGTTCATCAAGATTGATGGTATAGACATTATTTTGTTTTAAAGCAATCATAGTCATGTTATGATTTGGTTTTTCAATAATGCACATATTTGATTCAAATCTAACGATATAACCTTTATCGCATAATTGACTAATGCTCAATAGATTATGTTTTAATCCATCAACTTGTAACACATCATCAATGGAAAAACTTGATTTGTTACCTATGGTTCCCTTGCCAATGATTTTGCCTTTGTTGTTGTCTTAGAAGGTGATATAGCCTTCGTCCATGCTAGTGAGCTTGGTGAATTGGGATGGATCTCCGGTCATATACCTTGAGCATCCATTATCAAGATACCATCTCTTGCTCCTAGCATGTGATGGTGTATGTTTCTACAAGAAGGAATTATTTTTAGGTACCCATTTACTTTTGGGTGCCTCAAAAACTAATCTAACTTGTTTATCATGTTGTATAGACTTGATCATGGTTCCTTTAGGAACCCAAATCAATTTGTTTGGACTAATTTTCTTGAATGGACATTGGTAAGTCATATGTCCATATTTGCAACAAAAGTTGCAATTGCTTTGGTGTTGAACATGTAAGATAGGACCTTTAATGAAGGTGGTTGGATTTCGGTGAGTACTTCTCACAAATCCGATTCCACTCCTTTTAGGGACGTGACCCTTATTTGTAAGGATCATGTTTAAGGACTTGCTACCGACCTCGAATTTCTTCAAGGTGTCATTAAGTACCAAGTTCTCATTTTGGAGAGTTTTTAAATCATGGCATTTAGCACATGGAGCTAGACTATCATAATATTCAGTTTTTAATTTATCAAAAGCACAAGTAAGACTATCATGCTCCTTTTTTAGCAAATTGTATTTTCTACTAATTGTCTTACATTCATCAAATAACACATGGAAGGCATTTAATAATTCATGATAAGATAAATCTGCATTAATTAAATCCATTACCTCTTCTTCGAATGCCATTAGGGCGTAGTGAGCAACTTGCTCGGTGTTGGACTCCTCTTCTTCGGACGTGCTTGAATCATCCCATGTTGCCTTGAGCGCCTTCTTCTTTGGTGTTCTCTTTTTGGCTTGAGGGCAATCGTTCTTGTAGTGTCCTGGTTTTTTACATTCATAGCAAATCACTTGGTCCTTCTTTTGTTCAAATTTATTTTTTGTATTATTTTTAAATTTGTTCTTCCTTAAATATTTTTAAAATTTTTGAGTCAAAAGTGCAATGTCATTGTCACTGTTCTCATCACTTGATGTTCCTTTCAAGTGGTCTTCTTGTGATTTGAGTGCCATATCCTTCCTGTTCTTTGGAAGGGGGTTCTCGAGCTCGTCATAAGCTTGACATGTCATTTCGTAGGTCATTAGAGACCCAATGAGTTCTTCAAGAGGGAATGTTTTAAGGTCTTTGTCCTCTTGAATGGCCGTAACTTTTGGATCCCAACTTTTAGGGAGGGATCTTAAGATTTTAGTTACTAGTTCAAAGTTAGTAAAATCTTTACCAAGAGCTTTGAGTCCATTGATGACATCCGTAAACCGGGTGTACATGTCTCCGATGGACTCACTTGGTTTCATTCGGAAAAGTTCGTAAGAGTGCACAAGAATGTTGATTTTGGACTCTTTCACTCGGCTAGTGCCTTCATGAGTGACCTCAAGAGTTCTCCAAATATCAAAAGCCGAATCACAAATTGAAATACGATTAAATTCATTTTTGTCTAGTGCACAAAACCAGGCATTCATAGCCTTTGCATTTAAAGCAAAAACCTTCTTCTCCGATTCATTCCATTCGCTCATCGGAAGAGAAGATTTTTGAAATCCATTTTCAACAATAGTCCAAAGCTCGAAATCCATAGAAATGAGGAAGATCCTCATTCGAGTCTTCCAATACGTGTAATCCGACCCATTAAACATGGGTGGACGTGTGATAGAGTGTCCCTCATGCATGCCGGAGTAAGCCATCTCTCTTGGGTATTAAACCAAATATGAGAGTGAGCCTAGCTCTGATACCAATTGTTAGGATCGGAGCGGCACTAAGAGGGGGGGGTGAATTAGTGCAGCGGATTAAAACTTCGGTTTTAATAAATCTTTCGTACAATAAGAATAATGTTTCGTTTGAAACCGTTTCAATTACATTGAAAGCGTACATAATAAGATGAGGGCAGTGAACTTAGCAAAGTAAAGGTTTGCAGAAAGATAAATGCATAAACATAAATGCAAACCGGAGATTACGCCGATTTTCGAGTGGTTCGGTCAAATGACCTACATCCACTTGCGAGGCCCCTCTTCGATGAGGCTCCCACCTTCCACTAGCAAATTTCTTGAAATGGAAGGGCAAATACCCCTCTTACAACCTTTTACAAACAATTCAACCTCTTACAAATTTTCAGCAAGAAAGGAGGAGAACTTTTCTAGCAAATTGAAAACTAGCTTTGCTAAGACTTTCTAAGACTTTTCTCTCAATCAATTGCTGCTCAAAAAGTTGTAATCTCAGCTGAGATTTGAGGGGTATTTATAGGCCTCAAGAGGATTCAAATTTGGGCTCCAAATTTGAATTCTCGTGGAGTTCCCGATGTTGGTGGTGCCACCGCCTGTTAGTGGTGGTGCCACCGCTTGTTAGTGTCAGGCGCTGACAATGCTAGGCGGTGCCACCACCCAGCTCAGGCGGTGCCCCCGCCTAGCTCTCGGGCAATGGGCGGTGCCACCGCCCAGCTCTCGGGTGTTGGGCGGCGCAACCGCCCAGTCTGGCAGTGCCACCGCCAGACTTTTCGGTCGACTGGTTGGGCTTCAAACTTAGCCCAAACCCAGTCTAATTTTGGGCCCATGTGGCCCCTAACAAGGATATAGGATTATTTCTTAATCCTAATCCTAATTACAAGTTAACTACTTAACAAAACACATCCTAAGCAATGTTTCAACCGCGAACGTCGAGTCTTGTTCCGGCGAGCTTTTTCCGATGGGCTCCTAGCAAGCTCCCAAACTTGTGATGACTTTAATGAGTAGCTGAGCCTTCTCGGTGATCTCCGTGAATCTCCGACGATCTCTTCAGCGAACTTCCAAAAATTCCGATAGGTTCCCGATTTCTTCTCGGTTGGTTCCGGCAGCATCTCCGATGATTCTTTGGACTCTTAAACGTCCATCGAACTTGACTCTGATATCCTTGCTTTGTGTTTTCTGGTTATCGTAGTTAGTCCTGCACACTTAATTCAATAATATGGATTAGATCAAATAACCCATAAATAGATTTTATCATCAAAATCCGAGATTCAATATGAACCATTTGTAAAAGTTGTAAGAGGGGTATTAGTCCTTCCCCTACAAGAGATTTGCTAGTGAAAGTTGGGAGCCTCTTCGAAGAAGGCTTCGCAAGTGGATGGAGGTCACTTTGACCGAACCACTTTAAAAACTACTGCGTTATCTGGTTTGCATCCTACTCTTGCCATTTACATACTGCAAACTTCTCTACTTAGTCACTACGCTTCCATACGTTTCAAAGTTATCAAGCTTCCAAATCGGTTTCCATTGATATTGCTTTTTATCGTACAAAAGATTTTTCCAAAACCGAAGTTTTAATCCATGCACTAATTCACCCCCCCCCTCTTAGTGCCGCTCCGATCCTAACAGTTGGGAGTACGAGAGCTTGACATAAGTCCGGACGGTCATCGGAGGTTCTATGGGAACAAATCCGAGAAGTCCAGGAGCTTGCAAAAAGAAGCTCGTCAGAACTCGCCAAGTGGATCATCGCAAGTCCAGGAGTTTGTCGGAAGTTCGTAGGAGCATCGTCGGAGGACCGTCGGATGTTCGTCGGAAGTTCTTCGGAAGAAGCGATTGACGCTCCGGAGCAAGCTATAGTAAAAGTCTTAAGAATTATCATAGTTAGAATGATGATTAAGTTAGAATTGGGAGGTGATCCCATTAACTTAATCTAGGGGCAATTGGGCCCTTGAAAGAACCAAATTGGGCCGAATGGATCAACCTATTCGGACCCAGATCTCTCGCCCAGAGGTGGCACTGCCTGACTGGGACAGTTTCACCGCCTGATAGGGCTCGAAGACTGAGCCTCTAGGTGGTGCCACCGCTTGTCAGCGGCGGTTGCACCGCCTGCCAGAGCTCGAAGACCGAGCTCAGGCGATGCCACCGCCTGACTGGGGCGGTTGCACCGCCCAGCCAAAGCTCGGAGACCGAGCCCTGGGCGGTTGCATCGCTATCAGAGGCGGTTGCACCGCCTAGCCAGAACTCGGAGACCGAGCCCTGGGCGGTGCCATCGCCGACCCAGGCGGTGCCACCGCCGACCCAGGCGGTGCCACCTCTAGGCGAGAGATCTGGGTCCGAATAGGTTGATCCATTCAGCCCAATTTGGTTCTTTCAAGGGCTCAATTGCCCCTAGATTAAGTTAATGGGATCACCTCCCAATTCTAACTTAATCATCATGCTAACTATGACAATTCTTAAGACTTTTACTACAGCTTGCTCCGGTGCGTCAATCGCTTCTTCCAGCGAGCTCCCGGTGAACTTCTGGTGAACATCCGACGGTCCTCCAACGATGCTCCTATGGACTTCCGGTAAACTCCTGGACTTTCGATGATCCACTTGGCGAGTTCTGATGAGCTTCTTTTGGCAAGCTCCTGGACTTCTCGGATTTGTTCCCATAGAACCTTCGACGACCGTCCGGACTTCCGTCTAACTCTCGAACTCCCAACGTGATCATAGTCCTGACTCCAGCGCAACTCCTGCTGCATGTCTTACTTTCATCGTAGTTAATCCTGTACACTTATCTCAACATATGGATTAGATAACAAATAACAATTGATGTCATCATCAAAATCCGAGATTCAATAATCTCCCCCTTTTTGATGATGATAATCAATTGATAACGGAGTTAACCTTAACTCCCCCTATCTATGTGCCATAATTGAGATAAGTCATTCTTGAATTCAAAGCCTTTGAATTCAAGAGACATATTGATAAGTTAAAGTTATTTAACCTTATCAATACTCCCATCATGATTCCTATCATGATGTATCTCTCTATATTGTCAAGACTCGACATCCATTTTCAAATTTCAAATGTGAATTGTTGTAATGATAGCAATTCATCATATGGAAAGATATCAACATGTAAAATTACAATGCAAGTTCTTGATATCTTAATATGATGCAAATATGGCAATCATAGCAAAAATGGCATAGCATCAATGATCATATGTCTGTTTCTTTCAACATAATATGGCATTTGTAGCATCAATTCATATGTTTGTTTCTTTCAACATAATATGGCATTTATAGTATCAATTCATATACTTCTCCCCCTTTGTCATCAACAAAAAGGAGAACGATAAAAGCATCTTTTGAATATACATGTGATGCCATAAGTAGGTTCATGTCATTTATAGGATACAAACTTCTCAAGAAGACCATGACATGGAGATTATCTACATAGAGTGAAAACTTCTTCCTTTTTATTTGTTATTATTCTTTTTGCATGAAGGAGGAAGGCCATTTATGTTGTTCAAATCGATAGCATGGTTTACAAGGATCAGGATATTTATGTGAGTAAAGTCCTTGCAAAAAAAATATCTTCCTTTTACAAGAAGGAATTATCAAATTTATTTCTCAAAGGCAATATTTTTCACATGATAAGTCTAAAAGCCATAAATTTGCTAGATAATTTCTTTGTTAAGAATTAATGATGTGAATCAAAATCTGAAAGAGAATAATGAAATCCGATTGGAACCGAAAATTTAATTTAACACTTTCATGCAAGACTATGAGGACATGCTCATCGTTTATGAAAATTTTTCCAACATGTTATTTTTGTCATGTAATTCAATCAATAAAGTCCGAATAATAATTTTAACAAGTTTATGCATTTAGACACTTCAACATTCCTAATTCTCTTCTTATGAAACCAAATTGTTCTTCACTTAGAGGTTTTGTAAAAAATCAGCTAGTTGATGCTTAGTATCTATGAATTCTATAATTACATCATGATTAGTAACATAATCTCGTATAAAGTGATGTCTAATATCAATATGTTTTGTTCTTGAGTGTTGAATGAGATTCTTTGTTAAACATATTGCACTCGTGTTATCACATTTAATGAGAATGTTTTTAAGATGGACTTTATAATCTTCTAAGGTGTTTTACATCCACACAACTTGTGCACAGCATGCACTAGCTGCAATATATTCAGCTTTAGTTGTTGATAGAGCAACCGAGTTTTATTTCTTAGATGACCAGGAAACAAGGGAATGTCCCAAAAATTGACATGTTCCTGATGTGCTTTTTCTATCTAGTCTACACCCGGCAAAATCCGCATCATCATAAGCAATTAACTGAAAATTTTTGGATTTTGGATATCATAATCCTAGATTTGTGGTTCCTTTAAGATATCTAAGTATTTTCTTAACTACTTTGAGATGAGATATCTTAGTGTTCGATTGAAACCTAGCACAAAGTCCTACACTGAACATGATATTTGGTCTGGTTGCAGTGAGGTAAAGTAAACTTCCTATCATACCCCTATAAGTTTTTTGATCGAAGCTTTCTCCACTTTATCAACTTCCAACTTCGTGGAGGTGCTCATAGGAGTGTTAACAGCTTTTGAGCTATTCATATTTAATATATTTAGCAGATCTAGGGCATATTTAGTTTAACCAATAAAGATGCCATTGCTTAGTTGCTTAATTTCTAAGCCTAAGAAAAAGGTTAATTCTCCCATCAAACTCATTTCAAATTCGAGACTCATGGTTTTAGCAAAAGATTCACAAAAAGATTCATTCGTAGAACTGAAGATAATGTCATCAACATAGATCTGAACAATGAGAAAGTTATTTTCAAAATTTTTGATAAATAATGTAGTATCGACCTTGCCTTTTGTGAAATTATTTTCAATAAGAAAAGTACTTAGTCTATCATACCAAGCCCTTGGGGCTTGTTTTAAACTATAAAGAGCTTTGGTTAATTTCAATACATGATTAGGGAGGCTATTATTTTCAAATCCGGGAGGCTGTTCAACATAAACTTCTTAAAAAATAAAGCCATTTAGAAAAGCGCTTTTAACATCCATATGAAATAACTAAAAATTATTATTACTAGCATAGGCAAGGAGCATCCTTATGGCTTCTAATCTAGCCACAGGAGCAAAGGTTTCTTCGTAATCGATACCTTCTTCTTGGTTGAAACCTTTGGCCACTAGTCTAGCCTTGTTTCTCACCACGATACCATATTCATCTTGCTTGTTTCTAAAGACCCATTTAGTACCAATAACTAAATGGTCATTTGGCCTAGGAATAAGCTTCCACACCTCATTTCTCTCAAATTGATTTAACTTATCTTGCATTGCGATAATCCATGAATCATCTTTCATGGCTTCGTCAAGTCATTTAGGTTCAATTTGGGAGAGAAAAGCGGCGTTGGCACAAGAATTTTTAAAAGATGAATGTGTTTGAACCCCCTTAGATGTGTCTCCTAGGATTAGCTCCTTAGGATGATCATCTACATACTTTCAGTCCTTAGGTAAGGAAGTTTCGGAAGTGGATGCATCCAAGTTGCTAGTTGGAGAAGGGGTTTCATTTAAATTCAAAGAATCGAAATTAACATCATCATCAAAGTCATTTTTCTTGATTTCAAAAATCTCATTGAAAATAACATGAATGGATTCTTCTATTATTAAAGTCCTTTTATTGAAGATACGAAAAGCTTTAGAAATCGAAGAATAACCAAGAAAAATTCCTTCATCGAATTTAGCATCAAATTTTCCTAAGGCATCTTTCTCATTCAAGATAAAACACTTACACCCAAAAACTTTAAAATATGAAACATTGGATTTTTTTATTGTTCCACAACTTATAGGGAGTTTTGGTGAGTAAGGGTCTTACTAAAACTCTATTCAAAACTAGCATGCAGTGTTTACAGCTTCGGCCCAAAAATATTTGGGTAGGCTTTGTTCATTCAACATGGTTCTTGCCATTTCTTGTAAATTTCTATTCTTTCTTTCTACTACTCTATTTTGTTGAGGATTTCTTGGAGTAGAGAAGTTGTGGCTGAATCCGTTAGATTCACAGAATTTTTGGAAATCACGGTTTTGAAATTCACCACCGTGATCACTTCGAATTGATGAAATCATAAAACCTTTTTTATTTTGAACAAGTTTGCAAAACTTGGTGAAATATCTAAAGCATTCATTTTTGTGTTTCAAAAAATAAGTCCATGTGTATCTACTATAGTCATCTACAATGACGAGGGCGTATTTGCTACTTCCTAGGCTTGATGTAGAGATTGGTCCGAACAAGTCCATATGGATCAATTGTAAGGGCCTTGATGTGCTTATTTGGTTCTTAGATTTGAAACTACTCTTAATTTGTTTTCCTAATTGACAAGCATCACACACATTATTTTTGATGAACTTGATGTGAGGAATTCCTCGTACAAGTTCTATGGATGATATTTGAGTAATTAGTTTCATGCTAGCGTGACCTAATTTTCTGTGCCATAGCCAAGCATCCTCATTTAAAACCGAAAAACACATTTCATTACACAAATCATTGATGTCAATGGTGTATACGTTATTTTGTTTTAATGCTATCATATTTGTGTTGTTGTGTGATTTTTAAAGGATGCATGCATTAGATTCGAATTTGACAATATATCCTTTATCACATAATTGACTAATGCTCAAGAGATTATGTTTTAAACCATCAACTAACAAAACATCTTCAATAAAGAAGTTAGATTCGTTACCTATGGTTCCTTTGCCAATGATTTTACCCTTGTTGTTGTCTCCGAAGGTGACATAGCCTTCGTCTATGCTAGTGAGCTTAGAGAATTGAGATGGATCTTCGGTCATATGCCTTGAGCATCCACTATCAAGGTACCATCTCTTGCTCCTAGTTTGTGATGGTGTATGTCTCTACAAGAAAGGATAATTTTTCGGTACCCATTTACTTTTGGGTGCCTCAAAAGTTGATCTATATTGTTTGTCATGTTACATAGAGTTTATCATGGTTCCTTTAGGAATCCAAATTAATTTGTTCGGACTAATTTTCTTGAATGGACAATAATGCATTTTGTGTCCATGCTTGCAACAAAAGTTGCATTTGCTTTGGTGTTGAACATGTAGGATGGGGCCTTTTATGAAGGTGGTTGGATTTTGGTGAGAATTTCTCACAAATCCGATTCCACTTCTTTTGGGAACGTGACCCTTGTTTGTAAGGATGATGTTTAAAGACTTGCTACCAACCTCAAATTTCTTCAAGGTGTCCATGAGTAGCAAGTTTTGCTTTTGGATAGTTTCTAGATCATGGCATTTGATACAAGAGCCTAAACTATCATGATATTCAGTCTTTAACTTATCGAAATCACAATTTAGACTATCATGCTCCATTTTTAGCAATTTGTATTTTCTACTAATAATCTTACATTCATCAAATAAATCATGGAAGTCATTTAATAATTCATCAAATGATAAATCTGCATCAATTAAATTTGTTACCTCCTCTCCGATGGCCATTAAGGCGTAATGAGCAACTTGCTCGGTGTTGGACTCCTCTTCTTCGGATGCGCTTGAATCATCCCATGTTGCTTTGAACGTCTTATTCTTTGATGTTCTTTTCTTGGCTTGGGGACAATCACTCTTGTAGTGTCCCAGCTTTTTGCACTCATAGCAAATAACTTGGTCCCTTTTGGGTTCAAGTTTATTTTTTGTGTCATTTTTAAACTTGTTTCTTTTAATGAATTTTTGAATTTCCTTGTTAGAAGTGCCAAGTCATCGTCACAGTCCTCATCACTTGAGTTTTCTCTCAAGTGGTCATCTAAAATTCTAAGTGCCATATCCTTCCTGTTCTTTGGAAGGATGTCTTTTTGCTCTTTATGAGCCTTGCATGTCATTTCATAGGTCATTAATGACCCGATTAGTTCTTCAAGAGGGAAGTTGCTTAAATCTTTAGCCTCTTGAATAGCAGTAACTTTAGGGTCCCAACTCTTATGAAGGGATCTTAGAATCTTATTTACAAGCTCAAAATCTGAAAAACTTTTGCCGAGTCCTTTTAGTCCATTGACGATATCCGTGAAACGGGTGTACATGTCACCAATAGTCTCGCTCGGTTTCATTAGGAAAAGTTCAAAAGAGTGTATCAAAAGATTGATTTTTGACTCTTTTACTCTACTTGTGCCTTCGTGGGTCACTTCGAGTGTATGTCAAATATCAAATGCAGTTTCACAAATCGAAACACGATTAAACTCATTTTTATCAAGCGCACAAAATAAGGCATTCATAGCCTTTGCATTAAGAGCAAAAGTCTTCTTCTCCAATTCATTCTATTTGATCATTGGAAGAGAAGATTTCAAAAAACCATTTTCGATAAGATTCCAAAGTTCAAAATCCATCGAAATAAGGAAGATCCTCATTCGGGTCTTCCAATAGGTGTAGTCTGTCCCATTGAACATGGGTGGATGTGTAATAGAATGGCCCTCTTGGTTTCCGGCATATGTCATCTCTCTTCGGTTTTAATCGCTTGGGTCGGCGGTGGCACCGCCCAAGGCTCGGTCTCCAAGTTCTGGCTGGGCGGTGAAATGCCTCTGACAGCGGTGCAACCGCCAGACATCAGAAATTTGAGAATTGACAGTTTTGAGCTCAGAATTCAAACAGGTTTGGGGCCTATAAATACCCCACTCTTTCAGCAATGAAAGAGCAACGAAAACCACCAAAATCCTGATCTTACTCTGAGATTTTTGAGCTCAAAAGTGTTGTAATAAGCTAAAGGTTCTTCTCCCTCTTTTCTTCCAAGTTCAAATCTTTCAAGAGAGGAGAGAAAAGTTTGTAAGGGTTATCTCCTAAGCCTGTCAAAAGGAGTGAATCTGTAAAAGGGTGGTTGGCCTTCGCCTATTGAAGGAAGGTTTCTAGTGGACGTCGGCGACCTCATCGGTGGAGGAAGCCAGAAGTGGATGTAGGTCAAGATTGACCGAACCACTCTAAATCGCGTTGCTCTCTAGTTTGCATTTACTTTGAGCTTATTATCCTTACTGCAAATCTCCTTCATAGCTTACTACCTTCTGCGCTTTCACGTCTGCGTTTCCAAGCTCAATATTTTCCGAATCGTGTTTAGACGTAAATCGCTTTTCTTGTACGAACATCGTATTTCAGTTTGTGCTTACATTTTGATTTCTATCACAACAGCAAACTGCCTTAACATATTCGTTTTAACTGCTTCTTGCCTAATCACAAGTTAAAGTGATTTACAAATCGACTTTTCTACTGAAATCACTTTTACCGTACGAACGTCGTATTTCAGTTTGCGCTTACATTCTGCTTTCCATCATAACTGCAAACTGCCTTTATAGATTTGTTTTAACTGCTTCTTTCCTGATCTTAAGTCAAAGAAATTTACGAATCGAATTTTCTACTGAAATCGGCTTTGTCGTACGAACGAAGTTTTAAAACACTGAAAGTTTTCCGCTGCACTAATTCACCCCCCCCTCTTAGTGCTCTTGATCCTAACATTACTGCCATTGTAGTTAATCCTGCACATGTAAAACAAACTTTGATCTAGACAATTAATACTAAGCATTAATCAAGTTGTCCGACATGTCATTGGTCCCTCGACGCTTCGTCTAATTCTTCGGTGCATTGTCCTCTCCTACGGCCTATTACCTAATCGGCCAGTTGACTCCGTAACTCCGATATCCTTAGTGCAATGTCTGCTCTTCTTAGCCCGATACTCGAATCCACAGCCTGAAGCCTTCTATCGATACGTCGACCGATCCATCGGCCCGACGTCCAATCTTTTGACATGTTCCTCCAGCCCAACATGATTTTTCTTGCTTTAATTGTCTCATCCTGATCATAGCTTCCTGTGTTACTCAAAATATAGATTAAAATAGAAACACAATTATCAATTGGTTTAATCATCAAAATATGAGATTCAATAATCTTCCCCTTTTTGATGATGACAACCAATTGATGACAGAGTTAAACTTAACTCTTGGAGTTTAAACAAACTCTCCATATCAATATGGCTTATTGGTAGAAACTGTTGGATTAAAAAATCCAAGCAACATGTCATAATTAAATCATGCATGTCATCTACATACTTCTCCCCCTTTGTCATCAACAAAAAGGAGAAGTTTCAACTCTTATGTGTTTGTGATATTAAATCAACTTATTGTATGAAAAACATAATATCAAGTTTTATCATCATGCAGTTTTGAAGGTACAAAATTTAGTTAATGTTGCAACATGCTTAGAATATTCAATCTATCAAGTTTTAGATATGCAAGTTTTACAACATACAAAATAGCACTTTTATAATTTTTGTTCCTTAAGATGTTCAAAATAGGAAGCTCTTTCTTCTCTTTTGAGAAGTACTATTTTTTACTTCATTTACAAAGTGCAAGTTAGCATGTTTTGCATCTTGAGATTGGCAAGATTGCACATTTGGTATGCAAATTTATAGTATGCAAGCTATCTAATTTTACACATAAAAAGTTAGCAAAATTTTACATCTCTTGAGATGTGCAAAATGGACTATTTTACCTCTTTTTGAAATATATAACTTAGCAAACATTGCTTTTCTTGAGATTTGCAAGATAACACTTCTTGCTTCCTTTTTGAGATTAGCAAGTTAGCAAGTTTGTGTTAGGATCGGAGCAGCACTAAGAGGGGGGGGTGAATTAGTGCAGTGGATTAAAACTTCGGTTTTTAAAAAATCTTTCGTATGATAAGAGCGGAACTTGACAAGCTTAATCTTGAAAGCGTATTCTTAAATATGCGCAGCAAAAGTAATAAGGAACTAAAGCATATAAGAAGGTTTGCAATAATGTAAATAGCAATAATGAAATGCAAACCAAGGATCACGCCGATTTTAGAGTGGTTCGGTCAAATGACCTACTCCACTTATGAGGCCCCTCTTGATGAGGCTCCCACCTTCCACTAGCAAGTCTCTTGAAATGGAAGGGTAAATACCCCTCTTACAACTCTTTTTTAGAAGCGGTTCACTCTCTTACAGATTTTCGAGAAGAGATGAGGTGAACACTAGCAAATTGAAAA
Source organism: Musa schizocarpa (assembly GCA_900464855.2). Taxonomy (NCBI): domain Eukaryota; kingdom Viridiplantae; phylum Streptophyta; class Magnoliopsida; order Zingiberales; family Musaceae; genus Musa; species Musa schizocarpa. The sequence goes on from LS990917.1 coordinate 17,784,730, forward strand.
GAAGACAAGCTAACACTTTTCTAAGACCTTTCTCTCAAACTCTTGCTGCTCAAAAAGTTGTGATCTCAGCTGAGATTTGAGGGGTATTTATAGGCCTCAAGAGGATTCAAATTTGGGCTCCAAAATTCAAATTCTCTTTGGGTTCCCGATCTTTGGTGGTGCCATCGCCAGCCAAGCGGTGCCACCACCCCAGCCAGGAGGTGTCACCGCCCAGCACTCTGGTGCTGGGCGGTGCCACCAGCTCAGCCTGTTTGCCACCGCCTCTGCCACAGTTTTTCAGCCCACTACAGTGTTTTTCAGCCCAATCCTTACAAAGGTGTTTTTGATTTCAAAGTGTTATAGGCCCCTACTTGGGTTATAGGATTAATACCTAATTCTAACCCTAATTAACATGCTAACTATGAATTTTAAAGACATTATATAAGCTATTACAAAGTCCATAAGTCAAGACTTCTTCCGGCGAAGCTTCCGGCTAACTTTGGCGGTCTTCCCGATAAACTCTCGAAACCATTCTGCGGGACTCTCGGCAAGCTCTTAAACTTCACGATTTGATCTTGGCGAAGTTCCAACGAAGCTTCTTCGGTAAGCTCCGATCTTTCTCGGCAAACTCTGCGAACTTCCCACGAACCTTCCCGGGAAGCTTCCAAAAAACCCTTCTAAGAAGCTCCCTACTCATTCTCGGCTGGTTCCGGCAGCGTTCCCGATGATCCTTCGGACTTCCATCGAAATCTTGAACTCCCAACGAATTCTTCGTGCTTGACTCCGCACTTTGTTTCGCTTTATGTCTTCATCGTTATCGTAGTTAATCCTGCACATGCAAGCCAAAACTCTACTCCGATCTAGACAGTTATTACAACGCGAATCGACATTCCGTTGCCCGGCACGTCATTGGTTGGCGTTTCATTCGATTCTTCAACGCATCGTCCTCTCTTGCGGCTTGTTGTCCAATCGACGGTTGACCTCCGCAACCCCGATATCCTTGGTGCAATTCCGCTCTTCTTGGCCCGATGCCCGACGTTCGAAGCCTTCTGCTGTCCAATATCCTGACGTGATCTCCTCCGGCGCAACGTCAATTCCTCCTGTGTTAACTGTCTAATTCTGATCGAGTAGACCTGCATCACTCAAAATGCAGTTAAACATCTAAACACAATCAATTAGTTTCATCATCAAAATCCGAGATTCAACAATCTCCCCCTTTTTGATGATGACAACTAATTGATGACTAACGGAGTTAACCTTAACTCCCCGGAGTTTAAACAAACTCCCCCTATCAATATGCCATTGATAGAACACTTGGATTATCTCAAATCCAAGTAACATTCATCACATGTTATGAAAAACATTTAAACCATCATGCAAATATATAAAATGTTTAATTCAATGCATGAAGTCATCAATATACTTCTCTCCCTATGTCATCAACAAAAAGGACAAGTAGCTCTAGCTATTTTAAAAGATATGCAAGTTTTTACAACATGAAGCTAGATTTTCATCACAACATATAGGCACAAAAGCATGGCAATTCAACACTTGAATTTTTGTGCAAGATTACACTTTGCTTTTCTTTGCAAGTAACAATATTTATGATGTTTGATATAGCAAATTTTATATCATCTTGGGTAGCAAACTTTTGTGATGTTTCAAGATAGTAAGTTCTTTCTTCTCTTTTTTGAGAAGTGCTATTTTCGCTTCCTTTACAAAGTGCAAGCTAGCAAAGTGTTTGAAAAAAAGTGAGCAAGTTTTGCAACATAGAAGCTAGCAAAAATTTCGAAAGCAAATACAAGATAGCTTTCTTGTTGGAGTGTTTAAGCTATCGATTCTTGCTTCCTATTGTAATGTGTAGGTTGCAAGTCTTGCTTCTTGAGATAGGCAAGATAGTGATGTTCAAGAAGACAACTTTTGCTTCTTGAAATAAGCAAGTTAGTAATCTTTGCTACTTAAGATAGGCAAGCTAGCAATAACTTTCTCCCCCTTTGTCAATGTCAAAAAGAAGGAGAGGAACCAATGATTTAGACTTTTACATCAACTTTGCATCAATCAATATTTCAATCATTACATGATGCATACAAGACAATAATGTAATGAAATCATTTCAATGAAGGATACCAATGTGAAAATTCACTAAGGATCACATGAAACAATCACAAATCATGATATCATTATACGATACATCAGGGATATGATAATAGTCTAAAAAAAAATTAATTTGTGATACATGTGACACATTCATGCGATACACTAAAAAAATTCATTGAGATGCTTTTAAGGATATCAACATATTTTTTTTATACAAAGCATGGCAAGAGCAATTTTGTTGCAAGTTTTCTAAGTTTTGCAATTTTTTTCTTCTTTTCGAGATAGCAATTCTTTGCTTCTCTACAAACTAGCAACTTTACTGATATGCAAGTTTTACTACATATAAGCTAGCAAATTTAAAGATTTGCAAGTTAGCATATTTGCTTTTCTTTGCTTTGTGCATGATAGCATTTCTTTGTAATGTTTAAGATAGCAAATTGTACATTATGCTAGCTAGCAAATTAAAGATGTTCAAGAAAGCAAGCACTTTCTTCTCTTTTTTGAGAAGTGTCAATTTTTTTGCTTCCTTAGCAAAATGTCAACCTAACAAGAGACAATGTTTTACATGAGGCAAGCAAACAATTTGGCAAGTGTTACATTTGCATCTTCTCTTTAGATGTGTAAGAAAGTAAGGAAGTTTTTTGCATTTTCTTGACTTGTGCAAGGTAGCTAATTTCTGTTTGAGATGACCCTTTACATCAATTTAAGATAGCACATTAGTAACTCTTTCTCTCCGTTGTCATTTGCAAAAAAAGAAAGGAAGATTCAAGTCATGAATATCAAAATAATAATTTTGTCATAAGTATTTCATCATTGCGTATATCATTATTACATGCATAATACCAAATCATCATATATTCAAAACATATTAACTCAACATTATATGCATGATTCCAAATCATCATTCATATCATTTCAATCATTGTTTCAATCATCACTATAACTCATCATGCACATGATGTAAAATCATCTAACATGATACAAATATTTATTTTCAAAATGTTTATCACTATTTTCATGTATGATAATAAAGTATTCATGATGCATATATCATCACAATACAAAGCAATTGCATGCATAATTTTAAAGTATAAATATTTCAAATCATGAAGATATTAACTTGTCAAATTTCATCCAATCATTCATGATTATAACTTTTTATTTGTATACATCAAAATAATATCAAGAGTATTTCATGCATAATTTTAATCACCACATAAGGAATATCAAGAAGAAAGTAATTGGGTGATGCGATAAACATTTCATGAATACAAGGAATTGTATAAAAATCATATCATGAAAAGATAATAATAGAAGACACATTTTGTTTTGAAAAATCTCCTCTTAAATAATCAAGGAAAAATCTTAGGAGATCGATTAATGAAAAAATCTTGATTCATAATAAATCTTAATTTGTAAATATCACGGAATCAAGATCATGATTTTGAATAAAACTCATTCAAATTCAAATCATCCAAATCATCAAAATCTCAACATTTCTTTCAAGAGATTCAAAATGGCATAGATAGTTTTATTGGTCTCTAAGGTAGAAATCAATAAGATAAAGGATTACATTTCATTTTTATAAATTTCTATTCATGTGATTTGCTTCTTATGAGCATGCCTTAGTCTTTATATGCCAAATCAATATAAGCATTAAAGTTCAAGATGTAAAGGCAAAATCTTATAAGACAACTCATTTATAAAATATTCATCATGTTTATTTTCATGAGATTCATAAGATTGGTAAAATAAATTCATTAATCTCAATAGAATAGAAAATTCATTTCCATTTCATACAATTGATTTCATGTGAGAGTGTTCAAGTCTTTTTGTGAAAACATTGTATCATCATTTAAAGTCAAAACATAAGTTTCGTCATAAAGCCGTCAAGCCCAAACACATCAAAAATAAAACATCATGATATCACATCTATCATCAAAAGACTATCAAGAAATTCATACATAGATGTACATGCACTATGTCATCTTAATATGTCATGAGAATGTCATATTAATTCGTCATAAAAATGATTAAACCAAAAACATGTTAATCCAAAATGAGAGTATCAAATCAACATTTACTTCAAAAACTCATGTATATCATAAAATCATCAAGATACACATGTATGGATTAATCCTAACCATTATCACATATCATATAATTATCATCCCTAATGTTGTATACATCATTTAACATTTCAAAAACATAACATGCAAGAAACCTTAGCAATATACATTTCATGATCAAAGTTTTTAATTTTTCAAAAGATGCTAAAAAGAAAAACATGATATAATTTTTGAAAAATAATTTTTATTTCCTATTCCTACTATCTAAATTAAGCACTCATGAAAAACTTCAAGTAATTTCAAAATAATTCAAGAGAGTTGAGTTAGTTACCTTGTAGTCGAAGCCCATCAAAGCCCAATTCGCCATTTCATCTTTGGAAGTTCTTGATGCATCCTTGGGTGCCTTCCTTTCTTTGGCCTCCTCCTCCGTTCAAGTTCATTGTTCATTTTAGATTTTTGTTTAATGAACTTATTAAAAGTTAGTGTTCGAAGTTCAAGTTCATCATTGTCCTCATCACTTGAGTCATCGCTCAAGTGGTATTTATTTGTCCGGAGTTCCAAATCCTTCCTATTCTTTGGAAGGTGGTTCAAGTGTTCATCATGTGCATTGCACACCATTTCATATGTCATCAATGAGCCGATAAGTTCTTCAAGTGGAAAAATATTTAAATCTTTTGTTTCTTGTATTGCCGTAACTTTTGATTCCCAAACTTTAGAAAGTGATCGTAAAACTTTACTAACAAGTTCAAAATTCGAGAAACATTTGCCAAGAGTTTGTAAACCATTGACGACATCCGTAAAAAAGCAGGTGTACATGTCAACAATGGTTTCGCTTCTACTTCATTTGAAAAAGCTCGAAATCATGCATTAAAATGTTAACTTTCGAGTCTTTGACTCTACTAGTTCTCTCTCGTGTGTGATTTCAAGTGTTAGCCAAATATCAAAAGCCGTTTAGCGTAGAAATCCGATTGAACTCATTTTTTGTCTAAAGTACAAAAATAAGGCATTCATAGCCTTTATGCGTTTAAAGAAAAATACTTCTTCTCCAAATCCACCATTAGTTCATCGGTTTAGAGGGAAGTTGAAAACCATTTTCAACAATATTCCATATATCCAAATTCATAGAAATCAAGAAAACTCTCATTCGAGTTTTCCAATAAGTGTAGGCCAATCCGTTAAACAACGGTGGATCTAAAAAATCGATAAGCCCTCTTGAAAGCCATGAAGAGCCATTTCTCTCGGTGTAAAAATCCAAATGAGAAATACCGGCTCGATACCAATTGTTAGGATCGAGCAGCACTAAGAGGGGGGGTGAATTAGTGCAGCGGATTAAAACTTGTTTTTTAAAAATCTTTTATTATGATAAGAGCTTTAACTTGACAAGCTTAATCTTGAAAGCGTATTCTTAAATATCTTGCAAAAAAAAAGTAATAAGGAACTAAAGCATATAAGAAGGTTTGCAATAATGTAAATAGCAATAATGAAATGCAAACCAAGGATCACGCCGATTTTTTAGAGTGGTTCAGGTCAAATGACCTACTCCTTCTTGAGGCCCCTCTTGGGTGAGGCTCCCACCTTCCACTAGCAAGTCTCTTGAAATGGAAGGGTAAATACCCCTCTTACAACTCTTTACAAGCGGTTCACTCTCTTACAGATTTTTGAGAAGAGATGAGGTGAACACTAGCAAATTGAAAAAGAAGACAAGCTAACACTTTTCTAAGACCTTTCTCTCAAACTCTTGCTGCTCAAAAGTTGTGATCTCAAATGAGATTTGAGGGTATTTATAGGCCTCAAGAGGATTCAAATTTGGGCTCAAAATTCAAATTCTCTTTGGGTTCCCGATCTTTGGCGGTGCCATCGCCCAACCAAAAAAGTGCCACCGCCCAGCCAGAGGAGGTGTCACCCCAGCACTCTCAAAAAAAAAGCGGTGCCACCGCTCAGCCCAGGCGGTGCCACCGCCTACAATGTTTTCAGCCCACTACAAAGTGTTTTCAGCCCACCACCCTCAAGTGTTTTCACCCTCTGAGTGTTATAGGCCCCTACTTGGGTTATAGGATTAATACCTAATTCTAACCCTAATTAACATGCTAACTATGAATTTTAAAGACATTATATAAGCTATTACAAAGTCCATAAGTCAAGACTTCTTCCCATGAGCTTCGTGAACTTTTCGGCGGTCTTCCGATAAACTCTGGAAACCATTCTGCGGACTCCCGGCAAGCTCTTAAACTTCACAATTTGATCTTGGCGAGTTCCAACGAGCTTCTTCTAAAGCTCGATCTTTCTCGGCAAACTCTGCGAACTTCCCACGAACCTTCCCATGAAGCTTCCAAAAACCCTTGACAAGCTCCCTACTCATTCTCGGCTAGTTCCGCAGGCGTTCCCGACGATTTTTTTCGACTTCCAGTCGAAATCTTGAACTCCCAACGAATTCTTCGTGCTTGACTCCGCACTTTGTTTCGCTTTAAGTCTTCATCGTTATCGTAGTTAATCCTGCACATGTAAGCCAAAACTCTACTCCGATCTAGACAGTTATTACAACGCGAATCGACATTCCGTTGCCCGGCACGTCATTGGTTGGCGTTTCATTCGATTCTTCAACGCATCCTCCTCTCTTGCGGCTTGTTGTCCAATCGACGGTTGACCTCCGCAACCCCGATATCCTTGGTGCAATTCCGCTCTTCTTGGCCCGATGCCCGACGTTCGAAGCCTTTTGCTGTCCAATATCCTGACGTGATCTCCTCCGGCGCAACGTCAATTCCTCCTGCGTTAACTGTCTAATTCTGATCGAGTAGACCTGCATCACTCAAAATGCAGTTAAACATCTAAACACAATCAATTAGTTTCATCATCAAAATCCGAGATTCAACAATCTCCCCCCCTTTTTTGATGATGACAACTAATTGATGACTAACGGAGTTAACCTTAACTCCCCTTGAGTTTAAACAAACTCCCCTATCAATATGCCATTGATAGAACACTTGGATTATCTCAAATCCAAGTAACATTCATCACATGTTATGAAAAACATTTAAACCATCATGCAAATATATAAAATGTTTAATTCAATGCATGAAGTCATCAATATACTTCTCCCCTATGTCATCAACAAAAAAGGACAAGTAGCTCTAGCTATTTTAAAAGATATGCAAGTTTTTTTTTTGAAGCTAGATTTTCATCACAACATATAGGCACAAAAGCATGGCAATTCAACACTTGAATTTTTGTGCAAGATTACACTTTGCTTTTTTTTTGCAAGTAACAATATTTATGATGTTTGATATAGCAAATTTTATATCATCTTGAGGGTAGCAAACTTTTGTGATGTTTCAAGATAGTAAGTTCTTTCTTCTCTTTTTGAGAAGTGCTATTTTCGCTTCCTTTACAAAGTGCAAGCTAGCAAAGTGTTTGAAAAAAGAGAAAGTTTTGCAACATAGAAGCTAGCAAAAAAAATTTGAAAAGCAAATACAAGATAGCTTTCTTGTTGGAGTGTGTAAGCTATCGATTCTTGCTTCCTATTGTAATGTGTAGGTTGCAAGTCTTGCTTCTTGAGATAGGCAAGATAGTGATGTTCAAGAAGACAACTTTTTTGCTTCTTGAAATAAGCAAGTTAGTAATCTTTGCTACTTAAGATAGGCAAGCTAGCAATAACTTTCTCCCCTTTGTCAATGTCAAAAAGAAGGAGAGGAACCAATGATTTAGACTTTTACATCAACTTTGCATCAATCAATATTTCAATCATTACATGATGCATACAAGACAATAATGTAATGAAATCATTTCACGAAGGATACCAATGTGAAAATTCACTAAGGATCACATGAAACAATCACAAATCATGATATCATTATGCGATACATCAGGATATGATAATAGTCTAAAAAAAATTAATTTGTGATACATGTGACACATTGCGATACACTAAAAAATTCATTGAGATGCTTTTAAGGATATCAACATATTTTTTATACAAAGCATGGCAAGAGCAATTTTGTTGCAAGTTTTCTAAGTTTTGCAATTTTTACTTCTTTCGAGATAGCAATTCTTTGCTTCTCTACAAGCTAGCAACTTTTACGATATGCAAGTTTTACTACATATAAGCTAGCAAATTTAAAGATTTGCAAGTTAGCATATTTGCTTTTCTTTGCTTTGTGCATGATAGCATTTCTTTGTAATGTTTAAGATAGCAAATTGTACATTATGCTAGCTAGCAAATTAAAGATGTTCAAGAAAGCAAGCACTTTCTTCTCTTTTGAGAAGTGTCAATTTTTTGCTTCCTTAGCAAAATGTCAACCTAACAAGAGACAATGTTTTACATGAGGCAAGCAAACAATTTGGCAAGTGTTACATTTGCATCTTCTCTTTAGATGTGTAAGAAAGTAAGGAAGTTTTTGCATTTTCTTGACTTGTGCAAGGTAGCTAATTTCTGTTTGAGATGACCCTTTACATCAATTTAAGATAGCACATTAGTAACTCTTTCTCTCCCGTTGTCATTTGCAAAAAGAAAGGAAGATTCAAGTCATGAATATCAAAATAATAATTTTGTTATAAGTATTTCATCATTGCGTATATCATTATTACATGCATAATACCAAATCATCATATATTCAAAACATATTAACTCAACATTATATGCATGATTCCAAATCATCATTCATATCATTTCAATCATTGTTTCAATCATCACTATAACTCATCATGCACATGATGTAAAATCATCTAACATGATACAAATATTTATTTTCAAAATGTTTATCACTATTTTCATGTATGATAATAAAGTATTCATGATGCATATATCATCATAATACAAAGCAATTGCATGCATAATTTTAAAGTATAAATATTTCAAATCATGAAGATATTAACTTGTCAAATTTCATCCAATCATTCATGATTATAACTTTTTATTTGTATACATCAAAATAATATCAAGAGTATTTCATGCATAATTTTAATCACCACATAAGGAATATCAAGAAGAAAGTAATTGGGTGATGCGATAAACATTTCATGAATACAAGGAATTGTATAAAAATCATATCATGAAAAGATAATAATAGAAGACACATTTTGTTTTGAAAAATCTCCTCTTAAATAATCAAGGAAAAATCTTAGGAGATCGATTAATGAAAAAAATCTTGATTCATAATAAATCTTAATTTGTAAATATCACGGAATCAAGATCATGATTTTGAATAAAACTCATTCAAATTCAAATCATCCAAATCATCAAAATCTCAACATTTCTTTCAAGAGATTCAAAATGGCATAGATAGTTTTATTGGTCTCTAAGGTAGAAATCAATAAGATAAAGGATTACATTTCATTTTTTATAAATTTCTATTCATGTGATTTGCTTCTTATGAGCATGCCTTAGTCTTTATATGCCAAATCAATATAAGCATTAAAGTTCAAGATGTAAAGGCAAAATCTTATAAGACAACTCATTTATAAAATATTCATCATGTTTATTTTCATGAGATTCATAAGATTGGTAAAATAAATTCATTAATCTCAATAGAATAGAAAATTCATTTCCATTTCATACAATTGATTTCATGTGAGAGTGTTCAAGTCTTTTTTGTGAAAACATTGTATCATCATTTAAAGTCAAAACATAAGTTTCAGTCATAAAGCCGTCAAGCCCAAACACATCAAAAATAAAACATCATGATATCACATCTATCATCAAAAAAAGACTATCAAGAAATTCATACATAGATGTACATGCACTATGTCATCTTAATATGTCATGAGAATGTCATATTAATTCGTCATAAAAAATGATTAAACCAAAAACATGTTAATCCAAAATGAGAGTATCAAATCAACATTTACTTCAAAAAACTCATGTATATCATAAAATCATCAAGATACACATGTATGGATTAATCCTAACCATTATCACATATCATATAATTATCATCCCTAATGTTGTATACATCATTTAACATTTCAAAAAATAACATGCAAGAAACCTTAGCAATATACATTTCATGATCAAAGTTTTTATTTTTCAAAAAAGATGCTAAAAAAAAAAACATGATATAATTTTTTGAAAAATAATTTTTTATTTCCTATTCCTACTATCTAAATTAAGCACTCATGAAAAAAAACTTCAAGTAATTTCAAAATAATTCAAGAGAGTTGAGTTAGTTACCTTGTAGTCGAAGCCCATCAAAGCCCAATTCGCCATTTCATCTTTGGAAGTTCTTGATGCATCCTTGGGTGCCTTCCTTTCTTTGGCCTCTTCCTCCGTTCAAGTTCATTGTTCATTTTAGATTTTTGTTTAATGAACTTATTAAAAGTTAGTGTTCGAAGTTCAAGTTCATCATTGTCCTCATCACTTGAGTCATCGCTCAAGTGGTATTTATTTGTCCGGAGTTCCAAATCCTTCCTATTCTTTGGAAGGTGGTTCAAGTGTTCATTGTGTTCATCATGTGCATTGCACACCATTTCATATGTCATCAATGAGCCGATAAGTTCTTCAAGTGGAAAAATATTTAAATCTTTTGTTTCTTGTATTGCCGTAACTTTTGATTCCCAAACTTTAGAAAGTGATCGTAAAACTTTACTAACAAGTTCAAAATTCGAGAAACATTTGCCAAGAGTTTGTAAACCATTGACGACATCCGTAAAACGGGTGTACATGTCAACAATGGTTTCGCTCGGCTTCATTTGAAAAAGCTCGAAATCATGCATTAAAATGTTAACTTTCGAGTCTTTGACTCTACTAGTTCTCTCGTGTGTGATTTCAAGTGTTTGCCAAATATCAAAAGCCGTTTTCGCGACGTAGAAATCCGATTGAACTCATTTTTGTCTAAAAGCGCAAAAATAAGGCATTCATAGCCTTTTAAAAAAAAAATACTTCTTCTCCAAATCCACCATTAGTTCATCGGTTTAGAGGGAAGTTGAAAACCATTTTCAACAATATTCCATATATCCAAATTCATAGAAATCAAGAAAACTCTCATTCGAGTTTTTCCAATAAGTGTAGGCCAATCCGTTAAACAACGGTGGACGAAAAATCGATAAGCCCTCTTGAAAGCCATGAAGAGCCATTTCTCTCGGTGTAAATCCGAAATGAAAAATACCGGGCTCGATGATACCAATTGTTAGGATCGGAGCAGCACTAAGAGGGGGGTGAATTAGTGCAGCGGATTAAAACTTCGGTTTTTAAAAAAAATCTTTAGATGATAAGAGCGAACTTGACAAGCTTAATCTTGAAAGCGTATTCTTAAATATGCAGAAAAAGTAATAAGGAACTAAAGCATATAAGAAGGTTTGCAATAATGTAAATAGCAATAATGAAATGCAAACCAAGGATCACGCCGATTTTAGAGTGGTTCGGTCAAATGACCTACTCCACTTTATGAGGCCCCTCTTCGGTGAGGCTCCCACCTTCCACTAGCAAGTCTCTTGAAATGGAAGGGTAAATACCCTCTTACAACTCTTTACAAGCGGTTCACTCTCTTACAGATTTTTAGAGAAGAGATGAGGTGAACACTAGCAAATTGAAAAGAAGACAAGCTAACACTTTTCTAAGACCTTTCTCTCAAACTCTTGCTGCTCAAAAAAGTTGTGATCTCAGGTGAGATTTGAGGGGTATTTATAGGTCTCAAGAGGATTCAAATTTGGGCTCCAAAATTTGGGCTCCAAAATTCAAATTCTCTTTGGGTTCCCGATCTTTGGCGGTGCCATCGCCCAGCCAAAGCGGTGCCACCGCCCAGCCAGGAGGTGTCACCGCCAAAGACACTCGGTGCTGGGCGGTGCCACCACTCAGCCCAGCGGTGCCACCACCCTCAAGTGTTTTCAGCCCACTACATGTTTTCAGCCCACCGCCTATGTTTTCAGCCTACGGTGTTATAGGCCCCTACTTGGGTTATAGGATTAATACCTAATTCTAACCCTAATTAACATGCTAACTATGAATTTTAAAGACATTATATAAGCTATTACAAAGTCCATAAGTCAAGACTTCTTCCCATGAGCTTCCTGAACTTTTCAAGGGTCTTCCGATAAACTCTCGGAAACCATTCTGGGACTCCCGGCAAGCTCTTAAACTTCACGATTTGATCTTGGCGAAGTTCCAACGAGCTTCTTCGGTAAGCTCGATCTTTCTCGGCAAACTCTGCGAACTTCCCACGAACCTTCCGGCGAGCTTCCAAAAAACCCTTCGGCAAGCTCCCTACTCATTCTCGGCTAGTTCCGGCAGCGTTCCCGACGATCTTTTCGGACTTCCGTCGAAATCTTGAACTCCCAACGAATTCTTCGTGCTTGACTCCGCACTTTGTTTCGCTTTAAGTCTTCATCGTTATCGTAGTTAATCCTGCACATGTAAGCCAAAACTCTACTCCGATCTAGACAGTTATTACAACGCGAATCGACATTCCGTTGCCCGGCACATCATTGGTTGGCGTTTCATTCGATTCTTCAACGCATCGTCCTCTCTTGCGGCTTGTTGTCCAATCGACGGTTGACCTCCGCAACCCCGATATCCTTGGTGCAATTCCGCTCTTCTTGGCCCGATGCCCGACGTTCGAAGCCTTTTGCTGTCCAATATCCTGACGTGATCTCCTCCGGCGCAACGTCAATTCCTCCTGCGTTAACTGTCTAATTCTGATCGAGTAGACCTGCATCACTCAAAATGCAGTTAAACATCTAAACACAATCAATTAGTTTCATCATCAAAATCCGAGATTCAACAATCTCCCCCTTTTTGATGATGACAACTAATTGATGACTAACGGAGTTAACCTTAACTCCCCGGAGTTTAAACAAACTCCCCCTATCAATATGCCATTGATAGAACACTTGGATTATCTCAAATCCAAGTAACATTCATCACATGTTATGAAAAACATTTAAACCATCATGCAAATATATAAAATGTTTAATTCAATGCATGAAGTCATCAATATACTTCTCCCCTATGTCATCAACAAAAAAAGGACAAGTAGCTCTAGCTATTTTAAAAGATATGCAAGTTTTTACAACATGAAGCTAGATTTTCATCACAACATATAGGCACAAAAGCATGGCAATTCAACACTTGAATTTTTTTGCAAGATTACACTTTGCTTTTCTTTGCAAGTAACAATATTTATGATGTTTGATATAGCAAATTTTATATCATCGCGAGGTAGCAAACTTTGGTGATGTTTCAAGATAGTAAGTTCTTTCTTCTCTTTTGAGAAGTGCTATTTTCGCTTCCTTTACAAAGTGCAAGCTAGCAAAGTGTTTGAAAAAAAGTGAGCAAGTTTTGCAACATAGAAGCTAGCAAAAATTTCGAAAAAGCAAATACAAGATAGCTTTCTTGTTGGAGTGTGTAAGCTATCGATTCTTGCTTCCTATTGTAATGTGTAGGTTGCAAGTCTTGCTTCTTGAGATAGGCAAGATAGTGATGTTCAAAGAAGACAACTTTTGCTTCTTGAAATAAGCAAGTTAGTAATCTTTGCTACTTAAGATAGGCAAGCTAGCAATAACTTTCTCCCCTTTGTCAATGTCAAAAAGAAGGAGAGGAACCAATGATTTAGACTTTTACATCAACTTTGCATCAATCAATATTTCAATCATTACATGATGCATACAAGACAATAATGTAATGAAATCATTTCACGAAGGATACCAATGTGAAAATTCACTAAGGATCACATGAAACAATCACAAATCATGATATCATTATCGATACATCAGGGATATGATAATAGTCTAAAAAAAAATTAATTTGTGATACATGTGACACATTCATGATACACTAAAAAAAATTCATTGAGATGCTTTTAAGGATATCAACATATTTTTTTTTACAAAGCATGGCAAGAGCAATTTTGTTGCAAGTTTTCTAAGTTTTGCAATTTTTTTCTTCTTTCGAGATAGCAATTCTTTTGCTTCTCTACAAACTAACAACTTTTAATGATATGCAAGTTTTTACTACATATAAGCTAGCAAATTTAAAGATTTGCAAGTTAGCATATTTGCTTTTCTTTGCTTTGTGCATGATAGCATTTCTTTGTAATGTTTAAGATAGCAAATTGTACATTATGCTAGCTAGCAAATTAAAGATGTTCAAGAAAGCAAGCACTTTCTTCTCTTTTTTTTTTGTCAATTTTTTTTGCTTCCTTAGCAAAATGTCAACCTAAAAGAGACAATGTTTTACATGAGGCAAGCAAACAATTTGGCAAGTGTTACATTTGCATCTTCTCTTTAGATGTGTAAGAAAGTAAGGAAGTTTTTGCATTTTCTTGACTTGTGCAAGGTAGCTAATTTCTGTTTGAGATGACCCTTTACATCAATTTAAGATAGCACATTAGTAACTCTTTCTCTCCCGTTGTCATTTGCAAAAAGAAAGGAAGATTCAAGTCATGAATGTCAAAATAATAATTTTGTCATAAGTATTTCATCATTGCGTATATCATTATTACATGCATAATACCAAATCATCATATATTCAAAACATATTAACTCAACATTATATGCATGATTCCAAATCATCATTCATATCATTTCAATCATTGTTTCAATCATCACTATAACTCATCATGCACATGATGTAAAATCATCTAACATGAAACAAATATTTATTTTCAAAATGTTTATCACTATTTTCATGTATGATAATAAAGTATTCATGATGCATATATCATCACAATACAAAGCAATTGCATGCATAATTTTAAAGTATAAATATTTCAAATCATGAAGATATTAACTTGTCAAATTTCATCCAATCATTCATGATTATAACTTTTCATTTGTATACATCAAAATAATATCAAGAGTATTTCATGCATAATTTTAATCACCACATAAGGAATATCAAGAAGAAAGTAATTGGGTGATGCGATAAACATTTCATGAATACAAGGAATTGTATAAAAATCATATCATGAAAAGATAATAATAGAAGACACATTTTGTTTTGAAAAATCTCCTCTTAAATAATCAAGGAAAAATCTTAGGAGATCGATTAATGAAAAAATCTTGATTCATAATAAATCTTAATTTGTAAATATCACGGAATCAAGATCATGATTTTGAATAAAACTCATTCAAATTCAAATCATCCAAATCATCAAAATCTCAACATTTCTTTCAAGAGATTCAAAATGGCATAGATAGTTTTATTGGTCTCTTAGGTAGAAATCAATAAGATAAAGGATTACATTTCATTTTTATAAATTTCTATTCATGTGATTTGCTTCTTATGAGCATGCCTTAGTCTTTATATGCCAAATCAATATAAGCATTAAAGTTCAAGATGTAAAGGCAAAATCTTATAAGACAACTCATTTATAAAATATTCATCATGTTTATTTTCATGAGATTCATAAGATTGGTAAAATAAATTCATTAATCTCAATAGAATAGAAAATTCATTTCCATTTCATACAATTGATTTCATGTGAGAGTGTTCAAGTCTTTTTGTGAAAACATTGTATCATCATTTAAAGTCAAAACATAAGTTTCGTCATAAAGCCATCAAGCCCAAACACATCAAAAATAAAACATCATGATATCACATCTATCATCAAAATACTATCAAGAAATTCATACATAGATGTACATGCACTATGTCATCTTAATATGTCATGAGAATGTCATATTAATTCGTCATAAAAATTGATTAAACCAAAAACATGTTAATCCAAAATGAGAGTATCAAATCAACATTTACTTCAAAAACTCATGTATATCATAAAATCATCAAGATACACATGTATGGATTAATCCTAACCATTATCACATATCATATAATTATCATCCCTAATGTTGTATACATCATTTAACATTTCAAAAACATAACATGCAAGAAACCTTAGCAATATACATTTCATGATCAAAGTTTTTAATTTTTCAAAAGATGCTAAAAAGAAAAACATGATATAATTTTTGAAAAATAATTTTTATTTCCTATTCCTACTATCTAAATTAAGCACTCATGAAAAACTTCAAGTAATTTCAAAATAATTCAAGAGAGTTGAGTTAGTTACCTTGTAGTCGAAGCCCATCAAAGCCCAATTCGCCATTTCATCTTTGGAAGTTCTTGATGCATCCTTGGGTGCCTTCCTTTTCTTTGGCCTCTTCCTCCGTTCAAGTTCAATGTTCATTTTAGATTTTTGTTTAATGAACTTATTAAAAGTTAGTGTTCGAAGTTCAAGTTCATCATTGTCCTCATCACTTGAGTCATCGCTCAAGTGGTATTTATTTGTCCGGAGTTCCAAATCCTTCCTATTCTTTGGAAGGTGGTTCAAGTGTTCATTGTGTTCATCATGTGCATTGCACACCATTTCATATGTCATCAATGAGCCGATAAGTTCTTCAAGTGGAAAAATATTTAAATCTTTTGTTTCTTGTATTGCCAGAACTTTTGATTCCCAAACTTTAGAAAGTGATCGTAAAAACTTTACTAACAAGTTCAAAAATTCGAAAAAACATTTGCCAAGAGTTTGTAAACCATTGATGACATTCGTTAAAAACGGTGTACATGTCAACAATGGTTTCGCTTCAAACATTTGAAAAAAAGCTCGAAATCATGCATTAAAATGTTAACTTTCGAGTCTTTGACTCTACTAGTTCCCCGTGTGTGATTTCAAGTGTTCGCCAAATATCAAAAGCCGTTTTCAAGACGTAGAAATCCGATTGAACTCATTTTTGTCTAAAGCAAAATAAGGCATTCATAGCCTTTATGTTTAAAGAAAAATACTTCTTCTCCAAATCCGACCATTCGCTCATCGGTTTTAGAGGGAAGTTGAAAACCATTTTCAACAATATTCCATATATCCAAATTCATAGAAATCAAGAAAACTCTCATTCAAGTTTTCCAATAAGTGTAGGCCAATCCGTTAAACAACGGTGGATCTAAAAAATCGATAAGCCCTCTTGAAAGCCATGAAGAGCCATTTCTCTGGTGTAAATCCGAAATGAGAAATACCGGCTCTGATACCAATTGTTAGGATCGAGAGCAGCACTAAGAGGGGGGTGAATTAGTGCAGCCGGATTAAAACTTCGTTTTTTTTAAAAAATCTTTCAGATGATAAGAGCGGAAACTTGACAAGCTTAATCTTGAAAGTGTATTCTTAAATATCTTGCAGCAAAAGTAATAAGGAACTAAAGCATATAAGAAGGTTTGCAATAATGTAAATAGCAATAATGAAATGCAAACCAAGGATCACGCCGATTTTAGAGTGGTTCGGTCAAATGACCTACTCCACTTGCGAGGCCCCTCTTCGTTGAGGCTCCCACCTTCCACTAGCAAGTCTCTTGAAATGGAAGGGTAAATACCCCTCTTACAACTCTTTACAAGCGGTTCACTCTCTTACAGATTTTCGAGAAGAGATGAGGTGAACACTAGTATATTGAAAAGAAGACAAGCTAACACTTTTCTAAGACCTTTCTCTCAAACTCTTGCTGCTAAAAAAGTTGTGATCTCAGCTGAGATTTGAGGGGTATTTATAGGCCTCAAGAGGATTCAAATTTGGGCTCCAAAATTCAAATTCTCTTTGGGTTCCCGATGTTAGTGGTGCCACCGCCCAGCCCAGGAGGTGTCACCGCCCAGCACTCGGGTGTTGGGCGGTGCCACCGCTCAGCCCAGGCGGTGCCACCGCCTACAGTGTTTTCAGCCCACTACAAGTTTTTTTATTACCACCATGTTTTTTCAGCCCTCAAAGGTTATAGGCCCCTTACTTGGGTTATAGGATTAATACCTAATCCTAACCCCAATTAACATGCTAACTACGAATTTTAAAGACATTATATAAGCTATTACAAAGTCCATAAGTCAAGACTTCTTCCCATGAAGCTTCATCGAACTTTTCGCTGGTCTTCCCGATAAACTCTCGGAAACCATTCTCATGGACTCCCAAGCTCTTTAAACTTCACGATTTGATCTTGGCGAGTTCCAATGAGCTTCTTCAGCAAGTCTCCGATCTTTCTCGGCAAACTCTGTGAACTTCCCACGAACCTTCCCATGAAGCTTCCAAAAACCTTCTAAGAAGCTCCCTACTCATTCTCGGCTAGTTCCGCAAGCGTTCCCGACGATCCTTCGGGACTTCCAGTCGAACTCTTGAACTCCCAACGAATTCTTCGTGCTTGACTCCGCACTTTGTTTCGCTTTATGTCTTCATCGTTATCGTGGTTAATCCTGCACATGCAAGCCAAAACTCTACTCCATCTAGACAGTTATTACAACGCTGAATCGACATTCCGTTGCCCGCAGACGCCATTGGTTGGCGTTTCATCCGATTCTTCAACGATCGTCCTCTCTTGCGACTTGTTGCCCAATCGGCGGTTGACCTCCGAACCCCGATATCCTTGGCGCAATTCCGCCTTTCTTGGTTCCGATGCCCGACGTTGAAGCCTTCTCCGTCCAATATCCTCGACGATTCTCCTCAAGCAACGTCAATTCCTCCTACGTTAACTGTCTAATTCTGATCGAGTAGACCTGCATCACTCAAAATGCAGTTAAACATCTAAACACAATCAATTAGTTTCATCATCAAAATCCGAGATTCAACAGTTTGCTCCCCCTATGTCATTGTCAAATAGAAGAGAATAACAAGTAGTTCATTTCCCTTTACTATAATCTTTAGATCATTACAAGAGGAAGTATCATTCTTATTTGTGCATCATAATATTTTCAAATTAAAATATGCATAATTTCAAAACCCATTTCTTTTTTCATGCATGATATTAAAAATAAATCAATAGTCATTGCAACTCATCATGTATATTATTAAAATGTAAAATCATCAAACATGATACAAATATTTATTTTTAAAATATTCAACATTATTTTGAGCACATCATACTTGATTCTAAGACATTCATAATATATCATTTTAGCAACAAATCATAGTATTTCAAATCATTAATATTTCACATCATGATGGTATCAATTTTGTCAAATTATATCCTACCATGCATGATCAAAATTTCTCCCCATTTTATCATTGTAAACAAGAAAGAAGAAGGGAAGAACAAAATAGTATAAAATATTTTAATCATTTCAAGGCATACAAGCCATAAATACAATGACATCATGTCATGAAAGATAAAATCACTTGAATACCAAAAGACATGATTCATATAGTAAATCTCTTCTTTAAATAAAATATCAAGAAAAATAATATGAATACAAAGAAGAGATCTTGTTTTAAAAGAAAATCAAGTAATAAATCCAAGAACTCACAAGAAGAATCATGATTCATTAGAAAATCTCATTTTAAGAAAATACCAAGTAGAATCGTAGGAGAACGATTAATAAAAAAATGTTGATTCATAACAAATCTTTCAAGTTATAATCAATTCATGAATACCAAAAGAACATTCAAAATTCATTTGGATAATTTTTCTTCTTTAGTAAACGATAAGAAGAAACACGGGAGTAAAAAAAATAAGATCTTGATTCATAAACAATTTTAAGTTATAAATCACGAGAAATCAAGATCATGATTTCGATAAAAATTTATTCAAATTTAAATCATCAAAATTTTTTTCATAGTCCAAGAGATTCATAAAGGTGATATAAATAGATTCATTTATCTCCTTTTTGGAAAAATCAAGAAATTAGAAAAAATAATTTTTTCTAGGAGAAACCTTTTCTTTTTTTAGTTGTTTCAATTTATGTGACTTATTTCATTTAAGCCAAACAAAAATGTGCATCGACGTTTAGGATCAAAAAATGAATTTCGTCATAAGAACTATTAAGACCAATAACTCACAAAAATCATCATGTATAACTTTAAAATCTCATGCATAAAATCATCAAATCATGGTATCAAAACTTTAATATTTTTATTATAACGTTATGCATCATTAAGCATCCAATCGTCAAGCATGACACTTACACTATTTCATATAAGCATGCCTATTTTATTTATGTCAAATCAAAACATGCATCATTTTTTAAATTGAAAAAAATGACTTTTATTATCGTGAAAATCAATAATTCATAAATCATAAATTTCATTATGCATCATTTCGAAAGAAAACTCATTAAGCATGATCATTATGCATTACTTCAAATTAAATATGATTTCATTTATTTTCAAAATATTCATCATGATAGGACATACAAGGCAAAGAAATAATTAAATATAAAGCATATTCATCAATCAAGGTTTCATTGAGCATAAAGTATTTTTAACCAAAATCATTTTGTTATTTGTTGTAGTCATGCATTTTTTTTTTAGGTGAATCTACCTTTTCATGCTTAGTTTTTCATACTGTTGAATCTCATATTTTGATGATGAAACCAATTGATAATTGTGTTCATGTTTTAATCTGCGTTTTGAGTGACGCAGGATGCTTCGATCAGGATGAGACAATTAAAGTAGGAAAAATCATGTTGTGTCGGAGGAACATGTTAGAAGATTGGACGTCGGGCCGATGGATCGGTCGACATATTGACAGAAGGCTTCGGGCCGTGGACTCGGGCATCGGGCCAAGAAGAGCAGGTATTGTGCCAAGGATATCGGAGTTGCATGTCAACTAGTCGATTGGGCAATAGACCGTAGGAGAGGACGATGCGCCGAATAATCGGACGAAGCATCGAGGGACCTGAAGAAAATAATAGAAGATAAGAACAATTATTGTAGAAGCTTTATTGAAGAAGAAATGAAGAAGCTTTATTGAAATAAGTTTAGCTTGAATACATTAACATATTCCTCTCCTATTTATACAGATTAAGAGAGAGGATTTTCCTCAACAGAATAGAAGATTTCCCTCAACAGAATAGAGAGATTTCCTCATATAGTTGGGAAAATCTTATCTTCTATCATGCCCCCGCAAGATAGTGCTCCTGTCAAGGATACCAATCTTGGATCGATGCAAATAATGATTTACTAGTTAGAGGCTTCGTGAGTAGGGCAAAAGCAGATCGTTGCTTCTATTGTTGTTGTTGCTGTTGTTGCGACGGCGACGGCTGTAGTAGAGGAGAAAGCTACAGTAATAGAAAAAGTTATAGTAATGTTGTAGCAGAGGAATAAGCTGTAGTAAAAGAGAAAGTTACAGCAGAGGATGAAGTTCCAGCAGAGGATGAAGTTGCAGCGATGTTGCAGCGATACTATAGCAGAGGAGGAAGCTACAGTAGAGATGCAGTAGAGGAGAGAGAAGAAAGTTGCAATAGAGGTACAGTAGAGGAGGAAGTTGCAAAAGAGGAGGAAGCTGCAATGATGCTACAATAGAGAAGAAGGCTACAATAAAGGAAGAAAGGTGGGGCAATGCTGGTGAGTGTAGCACTAGAGACACCACATCGGAAGGGAACGAACATTGGTGCAGAGTGGCATTGGAGAAGATAGTTGTCGTTCGTCGAGGAGGAAAGATTTATCGCACCGATGGCCTGACGATGGAAAAGTAGTAGTAGAAAGCTTTTTCTTTTACCGCTGGAGGTGAAGAAGCAACAGATGAGTCGACAGCGAGAAGAGAGCTTGCTCTAGGCAAGTGGCTCTGATACCATAAAGAAAATAATAGAAGATAAGAACAATTATTGTAGAAGCTTTATTGAAGAAGAAATGAAGAAGCTTTATTGAAATAAGTTTAGCTTGAATACATTAACATATCCCTCTCCTATTTATACAGATTAAGAGAGAGGATTTTCCTTAACAGAATAGAGGATTTCCCTCAACAGAATAAAGAGATTTCCTCATATAGTTGGGGAAATTTTATCTTCTATCAGGACCAATGACATGCCAGATAACTTGGTTAATTGCTTAGGATTAATTGTCTCGATCGAAGTTTTGTTTTACATGTGTAGGATTAACTACGATGGAAGAAAGACATGCAGCAGGAGTTACGCTGGAGTTAAGACTAAGATCACGTTGGGAGTTCGAGAGTTCAACGGAAGTCCCGATGGTCGTCGGAGGTTTTGCGGGAAAAATCCGAGAAGTCCAGGAGTTTGCCAAAAGAAGCTCGTAGGAACTCACCAAGTGGATCGTCGCAAGTCCAGGAGTTTGCCGGAAGTCCATCGGAGCATCGCTGGAGGTTCGTCAGATGTTCACCAGAAGTTCACCGGAAGCTCACCGGAAGAAGCGATTGACGCACCAGAGCAAGCTATAGTAAATGTCTTAAGAAATGTCATAGATAGCATATAGATTAAGTTAGGAATGGGAGGCTGTCACTTCTTCGATATATATATATTTTTTTTATCTTTCCACACATTTAGGCCAAATAGATAAACATCACTTTATTCATCATTCATAAACATTTATCACAATTCATTTATTACAATCCATTTATTCATCGAATCATAAATAGAAAAATAAACATTGTGATGTTAACTTCAAGAATCATCCAAGTGGCTCTACCTAGCGGTAGAGGATGGTCCGCTCTCCACTAGAATCCGATTTAGTACTAGTGGGAGGTTGCTCTGAAAATAAAAAATAAAGAAAATTCAGCAACGCTGAGTTGGAACCCCAAAAGTCAACTCAAAATGTATACATGATCAAAATTCAATCAATCATCCCATTGGCGTATATCAAATACCCGAAGGAGCACTCCCCCAATAGTGGATGGAGAGGCTTTATCCTGCGGGATGAGTTTGTGTTCTCCCAACAGCGGATGGAGGCAAACTCATATCACACTCCCAACAGCGAATGAAGTGGTGTCCCACACATGCCAAAGTGGGGACACGTTCCTCCCAATAGCGGATGGAGGAACCGTCCAACCGCCACGTTTGACGGCCCGCTAATCCCCGAAGGGAATCGCCGTACCTGCTCTCGGCAGGAAAATAATATAATCTCATACTAGTCATGTCCATTTCGGGATGAAATAACATATTTAAAATGTCTCTTTCAAATATCATCAATATCAAGTAATATAAATTAGCCCTCAATTGACTTGAATTCTAGTTTAATTGATTCAATTGAACTCGATTTAGTAGAGCCTAACTGAACTGATCTCTAATCCTTATTTAACTGGTTTGGAACCACCCTAGACTAGTATAATTTAGACTAGATTAAGTTCAACTTAGGTTAAACTAACTTGAATAAGTCAATCAATTCGGAATCATCCTAAATTGATCTAGACTAATCAAGTCTAGTTTAGTTCAATTAACATTTGGGCTCAAGTTCAACAATAACATTAGGCTAGATTGAGCCAGTCCATCTACTGGTCATGTGCATTATACATGATTGAGTATGCATTACACAAAACTGGCCCAGCCCTGGCCCATGGACTAGTCATGTGCGTCGCATGTGACCGCCCATAATGGTTAGGCTAGGGTAGCCTACGGGCCAAGGCCTGACCCGTGGGTTGGGCCTGGCCTATGAGCAATTTCATTCCAATTAATATCCAATTTCATATCATAGCATATACCCATTAACAATATAAATAAGAACATAATAACACATTAAAAGATAGATGAGGAGAATGGCTTTAATACAAAGAAATAACGTTCTAAATTTGACTAGAAATCATAAGACATTAAAAGAGGGACTGGGAGATAAGTTTTTAATACAAGGAAATAGCCTTATAAATTCAAATAAAAATCATGTTTTTAACACATATAAAATTTCAACATATTCTAGTCATATTTTAAATCATTCAGAATAATATATTTTAAATTTCAGATCATAGAATATCAAAAAGGATTTTAGATAACATATTCTAATCTAACAAAATTTTAATCCAGATAAGATTAAAGATAAACTGTAATACAAGAAATATCATATAAAACAAATATATTTTTAACATATTTAACTCTACAATAAAAACTTTAATCATGGGTCAAAGAATATTATGAAAACTTTAACTAATTACTTTAATACAAAAAGTTTGACATTTAAAGAATTGATACATATTTTTCAAACTACAAAACTTTCAACATTTAAAGAATCAATATAAAAGCTAAAACTTTTAAATTTAAGAAAGGTAGGGAAACCTATCTCTTGTCAACAGGGTGTAACTCCTCGTTCCTCCTGCTGCCAAGCTCGACTAGGTGTGGAATGAAGGAGAGAAATCCCTCCCTTTAAATAGGAGGAGTTGATCCTCTATTAAGGGAATTTTTTTTTTAATTTTCGTATTTATTTAATATAAATTATTTCAATTTAATATACTAACAAATGTGATATCATTATATTTGGAATACCTAAGAGTTATTTCCTTAATTCATATTAACAAACAAGGAAGTAGATTAAGATTTTCTTAAATTATAATAACAAGTAAGGAAAGAAAATCAATTCATAACTTAAATATTTGATGTGATTACATTTCTCCCCTCCTATAGGAAATTTGGTCCCTAAATTTAGCTTACCTTAATAGAATAGATGAGGATACTGCTCTCGCATATCTTCTTCTCTTTCCCACTTTGCCTCTTTGTCTGAATGGTGTTGCCAACAAATCTTTACCAAAGGTATAATTTTGTTCCTTAGAACATGTTCTTTCCTTTCCAAGATCTGGGTTGGTTGTTCTCCAAAAGTAGCATCATCCCTTAGTTGTAGAGGTTGGTGAGATATTACATGTGATGGATCCCTTATATATCTTCGAAGCATAGACACATGGAATACATCATGGATGCCAGCCAAAGCTGGGGGCAATGCCAATCTGTATGCCACAGGCCCAACCTTTTGTAAGATCTCAAATAGGCCTATAAATCTTGGGGCTAACTTCCCCCTTTGACCAAACCTCATAACTCCCTTAGTTGGCGACACTTTTAAGAAAACGTGCTCACCAACTTCAAACTCTAGATCTCTTCGCCTTCAATCTGCATAACTTTTCTGACGACTTTGAGCTGTAAATAATCTTTGGCGTATAATTCGAATATTACCAGCATCTTTCTGAATTAATTGAGGCCCCAAAAGTTTCCGTTCTCCTACCTCATCCCATTATACAGGTGATCTGCACTTTCTTCCATAAAGAGCTTCAAATGGAGCCATCTGTATACTAGAGTGGTAACTATTATTATAAGAAAACTCAATTAGGTGTAAGTGCATATCCCAACTCCCACCAAAGTCCAAAGCACATGCTCTTAAGAGATCTTCAAGAGTTTGTATTGTCCTTTCAGATTGACAATCAGTTTGGGGGTGAAAGGCTGTACTAAACTTCAATTGAGGGCCCAAAGATTTTTGTAGACTTCCCCAAAATTTAGAGGTAAATCTTGGATCTCTATATGAGATAATGCTAACTGACACCCCATGATATCGAATAATTTCCTTAATATATAAGCTTACTAGTTTATCCAATGAATACTTCTTGTTAATAGGGAGGAAATGAGCAGATTTAGTAAGTCTGTCTACTATTACCCAAATTCTGTCATATCCTTTCACAGTCTTGGGTAATCCTATCACAAAATCCATAGTGACTTGCTCCCACTTCCATTCAGGAATCGAAATCCTTTGTAACTTTCCCACATGTACTCGATATTCTATTTTCACCTGTTGGCATATTAAACATTTAGAAACAAACTCTGCTATATCTCTCTTCATACCATGCCACCAATAGTTTTGGCGTAAATCTTGATACATCTTAGTAGTCCCGGGATGGATATTAAATTTTGATCTATATGCCTTCTCTAATAATTGCATCTTTACTGGATGGCTTTCGGGAACACAAAGTCGATTGTGGAATGTAATAGAACCATCTTCGGCTTGGAGGAATTCAGGTCTAGATCCTTGAGCTATTTCCTTAACTATCATTTGAAGATATGTATCTTCCTTTTGACCTTCTTTAACCTTTTCCACAAAAAATGATTGTGCCATCAAACACACAAGAAAACCTTTATTTGTTTTCGATAAAAGTTTAAGTTTTAAGTCTGCTAACTTCGTCATCATAGAATTCTTTTGAATATTCATATAGGCTACAAGACTATAAGTATTTCTGCTTAAGGCATCAACAACTACAATAGCTTTCCCAGGATGATAGTTGATATTAAAATCATAATCCTTTAGAAAGTCCAACCACCTTCTTTGTCTCATATTTAAATCTTTTTGTGTGAAAATATATTTGAGACTCTTATGATCTGTGAAGATTTCGAAAGTCTGTCCATAGAGATAATGCCTCCAAATTTTCAGTGCAAAAATGATAGCTGCTAGCTCTAAGTCATGAGTAGGATAGTTCTTTTCATGAGGCTTTAATTGCCTCGATGCATAAGCAACTATCCTCTCGTTTTGCATTAGAAGGCAACCAAGCCCTTGTAGAGAGGCATCACTATACACTACAAAACCTTCTCCCCCTGAAGGAATCACCAAGATAGGAGCACTGGTTAATTTCTTCTTCAATTCTTGAAAACTTTGTTGACATTTATCATCCCACATGAATTTTATATTCTTTTGTGTCAACTTGGTCAATGGTGTTGCTATTTTTGAAAAGCTTTCTACGAATCTTCTATAGTATCCAGCCAAACCCAAGAAGCTTCTAATCTCTGAAACATTAGAAGGCTGCTTCCATTTTATCACAGCTTCAATCTTGTGAGGGTCAACAGATATACCAGTGCTCAAAATTACATGACCAAGAAACATAATTTCATTGAGCCAGAAGTTGCCCTTGCTTAACTTGGCATATAGTTTCTCTTGCCTTAGGACTTCCAGAACTGTCTTAAGATGGTGTTCATGCTTTGCTATGCTTTTGGAGTAGATCAGGATATCATCAATGAACACAATTATAAATTTATCAAGATATGGGTGGAACACCCTATTCATAAGAACCATGAAGGCAGCCGGTGCATTTATGAGTCCAAAAGGCATTACTAAGAATTCATAATGACCATATCTTGTTCTAAAGGCAATTTTCTGTATGTCTCCTTCCCTTATCTTCAGTTGATGATACCCGAATCTCAAATCAATCTTTGAGTATACCCGAGTACCTTGAAGTTGATCAAACATGTCATCTATTCGGGAAAGAGGATATTTATTCTTTATGGTCATTTGGTTGAGTTGTCTATAATCGATGCATAGTCGCATAGATCCATCTTTCTTCTTCACAAATAGGATAGGGGCACCCCAAGGTGATACACTAGGTCGAATAAAACCCTTGTCCAAAAGCTCTTGGATCTGTTTCTTTAACTCCTCCAACTCAATTGGTACCATTCTATACGGAGGTTTAGAAATAGGTGCAGTACCAGGTAGAAGATCAATTGTAAATTCAATCTGTCTATTTGGTGGCAGTGCAAGTAGATCTTCAGGAAAAACATCTAGAAAATCTTGTACAATGGGGATGTCCTTTAATACTGGCTTCTTAGATTCTTCTCCAGAAATGAAGGCCAAGTATCCCTGACATCTCTTCATTAATAGTTGGGTAGCACTCAAGGCTGAAATAATAGAAGGAAACTTTTCTTGAATCCCAATGAACTTGAAAGGTGGTTGATCTAGAGGTGAGAAAGTAACAGTCTTCTGAAAACAATCGACACTTGCATGGTATGCTAAAAGCCAGTCCATACCCAAGATAGCATCGAAATCTTGAAATTCTAGTAGAATAAGATCTACTAGCAAATCGTGGCTTTAAATAGTAATAACACAGTTTCTATATATCTGATCAACTAACAAAGAGTTTCCAACTGGTGTTACTACCATTAATGCATTATTCATTGTCTCATGATTCTTATGCAGTTTCGTAGCAAAATAGGGTGATATAAAAGAATACGTAGAACCAGAATCAATAAGCACAGATGCTGGCATACCACAGAGTGTGATGATACCTTTAATAATAGATCCTGAGGCTTTAGCATCTTGATGAGTCAGTGCGTAGACTCTTGCCTGTCCTTCCTCTCTGGGTCGTAGCTGTTGTTGTCCAGTTGTTTGGGGTGGAGGTCGGCGTTGATGTTGCTTCCGTGGGCAATCCTTCGACATGTGCCCCGGTTGTTGACAATAAAAACATACGCGTTGTCCCATGGGGCATGAGGTGGAAACATGATATGTCTTTCCACAGAAATAACATCTTATAACAACTTGATTGCTAGGAGCTCCTGCTTGTTGATGCCTAAATTGTTTGCCTTTTCCTTTCTTTGAGGGTCCAGAATATGATCCCCCATACGTAAATGGTGTAGCACTAAAAGGTCGCTTTCGATCCTTTGCTTGTTGTAATTCATTATCCAATTTCTCTACCACCAAAGCTCGATTTAACACTTCAGCATATGTTCGTAAAATCAGTACTGCAACGGACTTTCTAATTGATGATCGAAGTCCCCTCTCAAAGTGACGAGCTCTTTGACTTTCATTAAAAGCAATATGTGGAGAGAACTGAGCCAACTCAGTGAAATGATGATCATATTCCATTACAATTCTATTTCCTTGGTGGATGCTAAGGAACTCTTGTTGTTTCTCAAAGTGAATTGAATCAGGAAAGAACTGCTCATAAAATGCATCTTTAAACTGCTCCCAAGTTACCACATTACCTCCCGCCTCTAACATCCTCCTTTTTTAGGTCCACCAAGTGTCTGCCTTCCCTTCCAAAATGAAAGTAGCGAAAGACACTTTTTGATTTTCCCTACATTCGATAGCTTCGAATGTCTTTTCCACTTGACGAACCCAACGTTCAGCAAAGATTGGATCTAGCTTGCCCTCAAAAATTGGTGGTCCCAATCTCTTAAAGTGATCTAAGGTATTATTCCTACCTCGTGGAATTTCATCTCGTTCCTCTTGATGCTCAAAGTATCCCCTAATAGCATTGAGGACTCCATGTACGTCATCTTGAGCATTGACGGGTGCTAGGGCATGAGGGGCATTCTGTGAAGTCAGAGAAGCTGGCCCATAATTAGAAATAGGTGTACGAGAGGACTGGGTTTGCTCTACAATGCGTGGAGCTTCCAAGTTATTATTTGTTTGAACACCTCTCCGAGCACGTAAACCAATAGCATTGCGACCATGAGCACCCCGAGTGACAGCACCACTAATCTCTGGAATTGGCTCCATTACTCCTATAATAGGTTAAAGACAATCATCGGTTAAAGTTAATCAAGGGACCTAATACACCTACAAGCCCTAGACCATGCTTTGATACCATAAAAGATGTCACATCCTGGATTTTTTTTTTTTTTTGTCTTTCCACACATTTAGGCCAAATAGATAAACATCACTTTATTCATTATTTATAAACATTTATCACAATTCATTTATTACAAACAATTTATTCATCGAATCATAAATAGAAAAATAAACATGGTGATGTTAACTTCAAGAATCATCCAAGTGGCTCTACCTAGCGGTAGAGGAAGGTCCGCTCTCCACTAGAATCTGATTTAGTACTAGAGGGAATCTGCTCTGAAAATCAAAAACAAAGAAAATTCAGCAACGCTGAGTAGGAACCCCAAAAGTCAACTCAAAATGTATATATGATCAAAATTCAATCAATCATCCCATTGGCGTATATCAAATACCCGAAGGAGCACTCCCCCAACAATGGATGGAGAGGCTTTACCCTATGGGATGAGTTTGTGTTCTCCCAACAGCGGATGGAGGCAAACTCATATCACACTCCCAAAAGCGGATGGAGTGGTGTCCCACACCCGCCAAAGTGGGGACATGTTCCTCCCAACAGCGGATGGAGGAACCGTCTAGCCGCCACGTTAGACGGCCCGCTAATCCCCGAAGGTAATCGTCGTACCTGCTCTTGGCAGGAAAATAATATAATCTCATACTGGTCATGTCCATTTCGGGATGAAATAACATATTTAAAATGTCTCTTTCAAATATCATCAATATCAAGTAATATAAATTAGACCTCAATTAACTTAAACTCTAGTTTAATCGATTCAATTGAACTCGATTTACTAGAGTCTAACTAAACTGATCTCTAATCCTTATTTAACTGGTCTGGAACCACCCTAGACTAGTATAATTTAGACTAGATTAAGTTCAACTTAGGTTAAACTAACTTGAATAAGTCAATTAATTCGGAATCACCCTGAATTGATCTAGACTAATCAAGTCTAGTTTAGTTCAATCAACATTTGGGCTCAAGTTCAACAATAACATTGGGCTAGATTGAGCCAGTCCATCTACTGGTCATGTGCATTATACATGATTGAGCATGCATTACACAAAATTGGCCCAGCCCTGGCCCATGGACTAGTCATGTGCGTCGCATGTGACCGTCCATAATGGTTGGGCTAGGGTAGCCTACGGGTCAAGGCCTGATCCGTGGGTTGGGCCTGGCCTGTGAGCAATTTCATTCCAATTAATATCCAATTTCATATCATAGCATATACCCATTAACAATAGAAATAAAAACATAATAATGCATTAAAAGATAGATGATGAGAAAGACTTTAATACAAAAAAATAACGTTCTAAATTTGACTAGAAATCATAAGACATTAAAAGAGGGACTGGGAGATAAGTTTTTAATACAAGGAAATAGCCTTCTAAATTCAAATAAAAATCATGTTTTCAACACATATAAAATTTCAACATATTATAGTCATATTTTAAATCATTCAGAATAATATATTTTAAATTTCAGATCAAAGAATATCAAAAAGGATTTTAGATAACATATTCTAATCTAACAAGATTTTAATCTAGATAAGATTAAAGATAAACTGTAATACAAGAAATATCATATAAAACAAATATATTTTTAACATATTTAACTCTACAATAAAAACCTTAATCATGGGTAAAAGAATATTATGAAAATTTTAACTAATTACTTTAATGCAAAAAGTTTGACATTTAAAGAATTTATGCATATTTTTCAAACTACAAAACTTTCAACATTTAAAGAATCAAAATAAAAGCTAAAACTTTTAAATTTAAGAAAGGTAGAGAAACCTACCTCTTGTCAACAGGGTGTAACTCCTCGTTCCTCTCACTGCCAAGCTCGATTAGGTGAGGAATGAGGGAGAGAAATCTCTCCCTTTAAATAGTAGGAGATAAGCCTCTATTAAGGGAAATTCATTTTAATTTTCATATTTATTTAATATAAATTATTGCCATTTAATATACTAACAAATATGATATCATTATATTTGGAATACTTAATAATCATTTCCTTAATTCATATCAACAAACAAGGAAGTATATTAAGATTTCCTTAAATTTTAATAACAAGTAAGGAAAGAAAATCAATTCATAACTTAAATATTTGATGTGATTACAGAGTCGATTCCATTAACTTAATCTGGGGGCAATTGACCCTTGACAGACCCAAATTAGGCCGAATGGATCAACCCATTCGGACCAGAATTCCTGCTAGGCGGTGGCACCGCTAGGGTCGGCGGTGGCACTGCCCAGGAGAGGGTCTCCCAGGAAAGCTGGGCGGTGTAATCGCCCCAGGCAAGCGGTGGCACCGCTTGGGCTCAGTCTCCGAGAGAGATTGGGCGGTGCAACCACCCCTGACAGGCGGTGGAATCGCCTGAGCTCGATCTCCGAGCTCTGCCAGGCGGAGGCACCGCCAAGGCTCAGTCTACGAGTGAGACTAGGCGGTGCAACCGCCCTGTCAGGCGGTGGCACCGCCCAGAGGCTCAGTCTCTGAGTTGCCAAGCGGTTGTACCGCCCTAGTCAGGCGTTTGTACCGCTAGGACCCCGAAAATCCAGGAGATGACATTTTTTAGTTCTAAATTCAAACCAGTTTGGGGCATGCATGTACCCCACCCTTTCCTGCATGAAAGGGCACCGAAAGCTTGATCTTACTCTGTGATTTTAGAGCTCGAAAGTGTTGTAAAGTCTATAAGTTCTCCTCCCTCTTTTCTTCCAAGGTTTGATCTTTCAAGAGAGGAGAGAAAAGTTTGTAAGGGTTGCCTCCTAAGCCCGTCAAAAGGATTGAAACTATAAAAGGGTGGTTGGCCTTCACCTATTGAAGGAAGGCCTCTAGTGGACGTCGGTGACCTCATTGGTGGAGGAAGCCAAAAGTGGATGTAGGTCAAGATTGATTTCTATGAATTTAGATTTATGGAATATTGTTGAAAACGGTTTTCACCTTTCCTCTAAACCAATGAACAAATGGTCGGATTTGGAGAAGAAGTAATTTTCTTTAAACGCAAAGGCTATGAATGCCTTATTTTACGCTTTGGACAAAAATTAGTTCAATCGGGTTTCTTTGTTCGAAACGGCTTTTGACATATGGCACACTCTTGAAATCACACACAAAGGCACTTCTAGAGTTAAAGATTCGAAAATCAACTTTTTGATGCATGATTTCGAGCTTTTTCAAATGAAGCCAAGCAAAACCATTGGTGACATGTACACCCGTTTTACAGATGTCATCAATGGTTTAAGAGCTCTTGGCAAATATTTTTTGGATTTTGAACTCGTAAACAAGATTTTGCGTTCTCTTTCTAAGAAGTGGGATTTAAAAGTAACTACAATACAAGAAGCTAAAAACCTAAACAACTTACCACTTAAATAACTAATTTGTTCATTGATGACATATGAAATGGTGCACAATGCATATGATGAACATGATGAACAAAACAACCTTCCAAAGAACAGGAAGGATTTGGAACCCCAAACAAATGAATACCCCTTGAGCGATGACTCAAGTGATGAGGACAATGATGAACTTGAACTTCGAACACTAAATCTTAATAAGTTTATTAAACAAAAATCTAAAATAAACAATGAACTTGAACGGAGGAAGAGGCCAAAGAAGAGGAAGGCCACCAAGGATGAATCAAGAACTTCCAAAGGTGAAACGGCGAATTGGGCTTTGATGAGCTTCGACTACAAGATAAGTAACTCAACTCTCTTGAATTATTTTGAAATTACTTGAAGTCCTTCATAAGTGCTTAATTTAGATAGTAGGAATAGGAAATAAAAAATTATTTTTAAAAAATTATATCATGTTTTTCTTTTTAGCATCTTTGAAAAATTAAAAATTTGATCATGAAAAGTATCTTGCTAAGGTTTCATGCATGTTATGTTTTGAAATGTTGAATGATGTATGCAATATTAGGGATGATAATATGATATGTAATAATGCTTAGGATTAATACATGCATGTGTATCTTGATA
The DNA here is from genome assembly GCA_900464855.2 of Musa schizocarpa. NCBI lineage: Eukaryota > Viridiplantae > Streptophyta > Magnoliopsida > Zingiberales > Musaceae > Musa > Musa schizocarpa. The sequence goes on from LS990917.1 coordinate 17,817,761, forward strand.
TTTTTGTGTCATGCATGAGTTTTTGAAGTAAATGTTGATTTGAAACTCTCATTTTAGATTATTATGTTTTTGGTCTAATCATTTTTATGACGAATTAAGATGACATTCTCATGACATATTAAGATGACATAGTGCATGTACATCTATGTATGAATTTCTTGATAGTATTTTGTTGATAGATGTGATATCATAATGTGTTTGGTCTTGACGGCTTCATGACGAAACTTATGTTTCGATTTTAAATGATGATACAAGTTTTCATAAAAGACTTGAATACCCTCAGATGAAATCAATTGTATGAAATGGAAATAATTTTCTATCCTATTGAGATTAATGAATTTATTTTACCAATCTTATGAATCTCATGAAAATAAACATGATGAATATTTTGAAAATAAATGAGTGTATCATGCATTTGGTCTTAATGATTTCTCTTTAACATATTTTTTGAAATCATACTTGATGATGAATATCAAGATATTAAAAGGATGTTATCATGGAATCATGCTTGATGATTTGTTTTTTACTTTTCCATCTTAAATGTTGACACTTGTTTTATTAAAGGTAAAGGCATGCTTATAAGAAGCAAATCACATGAATAGAAATTTATAAAAACAAAATGCGATCCTCTATCTTATCATTTTTTTAATAAATCTATGCTTGTCATGTATGAATTTATTGAATGTGACTTTGAGGATGATTTCGGATTTTACAAATGCTTGATTCATATTTATGACATGAGACACATTTTAAATATGAATCATGTTCAATGCTTCAATCATGTTACATCTCCTTAATTCATTTTGTTCTCCTAGATTTATTTACCAAAGAAGAGAATCTTCCGAATGAATGAAATTATACAAATGAATCACTTATTGATATATCTTTTTGAAATATATTTTTAATGTGATGTTGATATTTTGAGATGCCTATTGGAATTCATAACATGAGATAATTGAATCCTTGACTTACTCTTTATATGGCTTGAAAAAAGATGTTTAAAATCTTGCTTGATGAGTTGTTTTATAAGATTTTGTCTTTACGTATTGAACTTTCATGCTTATCTTGATTTGGCATATAAAGACTAAGGCATGCTTAGATGAAAAAGAATCACTTAAAAAATACTTTTCCTATCTGATCGAGATTAATGATTTCATGATATTTTGTGAATCTTGAAATTGATTTTGATGACTTGATTATGAGTTTCAAGTTAACGATTTGATTTGAATGAGTTTTATCTAAATCATAATCTTGATCTTGCAAAATTGGAATCACAAATAATATCTTTTGGTATTAATGAATTGATACTCACAATATGAAAGTATTGATATTCATGACTTGAATTTGATTGAAACATTGCATGCTTAAATTAATCATTCTCCTATGTTTCAAAAATTCTTTAAATGTCTTATGTGATGACTAAAAATTAATTTGCTTTATAATGAATCATGAATCATGACTTGATCTATGATATTGATATATTTTAATCATGATCCTTGGTTGTATAATTCTTTTGCTCTATTAAAAGGATTTGTCGAATGAATCATGTCCTTCTTGAATTTTCTTGATATCATGACATGATTTTGTAATATGGCTTGTATAATGATTAAAATTTTTTGGCCATTGATTTCTTCCTTCTTTTCGGTATTGACATAGGGGGAGAAAGATTGCTAGCTGAAGGCAAATGCTGGCTAGCTTGTACTCTTCCCTTCTTTTCGACAAAAACAAAGGGGAGAAAGCTTTCGCTAGTTAGAACATGCAAAGAAAAGCAAAGTGCAATCTTGCACTAGAAGCAAGTGTTGAATTGCCATGATTAAACTTAAGAATTTTGCTATGCTTTTGTGCTTATATATTGTGATGAAAATCTAGTTTCATATTACAAAAACTTGCATATCTTTTAAAATAGCTAGAGCTACTTCTCCTTTTGTTGATAACAAAGGGGAGAAATATATGAATTGATACTATGAGTGCCATATTTAAATGAGAAATATATGAATTAATGCTATAAGTGCCATATTTGAATTTGAATTATGTTAAGATATCGAAAGAAGCTTGCATCAAAATATATGGTAAATTGATAATCGAAATCCTATGATTGCCATATGCCATGTTTGCATAGATATCAAGAACTTGTATCGTAATTTTACTTGCTAATATCTTGCCATGTGATGAAATGCTACGATTTATTACTAAAATGATGCAAGCAATACTTATGCTTTTTATGTGATGTATTGCATATGATGCGAATCATGATTAAAATTGCCTTAATTTGAATTCAAGGTTTATCTCAATTATGGAATTTTGAAATAAGAATGATTACTCACCTTTGTTATGATTTAGAATTGACATAAAGGGTCTTCCCTTCTTTAGAAAGGGTCTTTCATTCTTTTTGACAATGACTAAGGGGGAGATAGCTAGTTTGCACAATTCAAGAAGAAAGCAAAAATTGCACTTCTCAAAAGAGAAGAAATTGCTATCTTGAACATAACCGAGAATTGCTAGCTTGAAACATCAAGAAAATGCAAAAATGTGCTATCGTGCCTATCTTAAGAAAAGCAAATATGACAACTTTCATATCTTTGAATTTGCTAGCTTGTAAAACTTGCATATTTCAAGAAGCAAGAGTTGCTTTCTTGAACATATCTAAATTGCTAGCTTGCAAGTTCTAAAATGTTGTAAAATTGCTAGATTGCATGTTGATAAAAATTTAATATTATATTTTTAATGCAATGAGTTGAACTTATATTACAAACACAAGAATACTTGTACTTCTCCTTTTTGTTGATGACAAAGAGGGAGAAGTATGTTGATGACATGACATGTTATGCATAAGTTTATGCATATGTTCATGATGACGTGTTGCAAGTATTCATGATGAATATTGCAATGACTTAAATTTAGTTTAAATTTAAGGATCTATCAATATGGCATATTGATAGGGGGAGTTTGTTTAAACTCCGAGAGTTAAGTTTAACTCCGTCATCAATTGGTTGTCAACATCAAAAAGGGGGAGATTGTTGAATCTCGTATTTTGATGATGAAACCAATTGATAATTGTGTTTATGTTTTAATCTGCGTTTTGAGTGACGCAGGATGCTTCGATCAGGATGAGACAATTAAAGTAGGAAAAATCATGTTGTGCCGGAGGAACATGTCAGAAGATTGGACATCGGGTTGGTGGATTGGTCGACGTATCGACATAAGGCTTCGGGCCGTGGACACGGGCATCGGGCCAAGAAGAGCGAGTATTGTGCTAAGGATATCAGAGTTGCGTGTCAACTGGCCGATTGAGCAATAGGCCGTAGGAGAGGACGATGTGTCGAATAATCGGACGAAGCGTCAAGGGACCAATGACATACCAAACAACTTGGTTAATTGCTTAAGATTAATTGTCTCAATTGAAGTTTTATTTTACATGTGTAGGATTAACTACGATGGACGAAATACATGTAGCAGGAGTTGCACCAGAGTCAAGACTATGATCACATTGGGAGTTCGAGAGTTTGACGGAAGTCCGGACGGTCGTCGGAGGTTCTGCGGGAACAAATCCGAGAAGTCCATGAGCTTGCCAAAAGAAGCTCGTCGGAACTCGCCAAGTGGATCATCGCAAGTCCAGGAGTTTGTCGGAAGTCCATTGGAGCATCGCCAGAGGTTCGTCGGATGTTCGCCAGAAGTTCGCTAGAAGCTCGCCGGAAGAAGCGATTGACGCACCGGAGCAAGCTGTAGTAAATGTCTTAAGAAATATCGTAGTTAGCATGTAGATTAAGTTAGGAATGGGAGGTGATCCCATTAAATTAATCTGGGGGCAATTGGGCCCTTGACAAACCCAAATTGGGCCGAATGGATCAACCCATTCGGACTAGAATTCCTGCTAGGCGGTGGCACCACTAGAGTCGGCAGTGGCACCGCCCAGGAGAGGGTCTCCCAGGAAAGTTGGGCGGTGCAACCACCCTAGGCAGGCGATGGCACCGCTTGAGCTCAGTCTCTGAGTAAGACTGGGTGGTACAACCGCCCCTGACAGACGGTGGAACCGCTTGAGCTCGGTCTCCGAGCTTTGTCAGGCGGTGCAAACGCCCTAGTTAGGCGGTGGCACCGCTAGGGCTCAGTCTCCAAGTGAGACTGGGCGGTGCAACCACCCCTGTCTGGCAGTGGCACTGCTTAATGGCTCAGTCTCCGAGCTACCAAGCGGTTGTACCACCCCAGTCAGGCGGTAGTACCACCAGGACCCTGAAAATCTGTGAGATAACATTTTAGAGCTCCAAATTCAAACCAGTTTGGGGCTTATATATACCCCACCCTTTCCTGCATGAAAGGGCACCGAAAGCTTGATCTTACTATGTGATTTTAGAGCTCAAAAGTGTTGTAAAGTCTAGAAGTTCTCCTCCCTCTTTTCTTCCAAGTTTTGATCTTTCAAGAGAGGAGAGAAAAGTTTGTAAGGGTTGTCTCCTAAGCTCGTCAAAAGGAGTGAAACTGTAAAAGGGTGGTTGGTCTTCGTCTATTGAAGGAAAGCCTCTAGTGGACGTCGGTGACCTCATTGGTGGAGGATGTTAGGATCAAGAGCACTAAGGGGGGGGGGGGGGTGAATTAGGGCAGCGGAAAACTTTCGACGATTAAAACTGTGTTCGTACGATAAGAGCGATTTTGGTAGAAATGCCGATTCGTAAATCACTTGAACTTGTGATCAAGCAAGATGCAATTAAAGCAAATCTATAAGGGCAGTTTGCAGTTATGATGGAAATCAAAATGGAAGCGCAAACTGAAATATGATGTTCGTACGATAAAACTGATTTACGTCTAAACACCGATTCGGAAAATACTGAACTTTGAAACACGATCGTAAATTCGTAGAAGGCAGTAAGCTATTTAGGAGATTTGCAGTAAAGATAATATGCTCAAAGTAAATGCAAACTAGAGAGCACCACGATTTTAGAGTGCTTCGGTCAATCTTCACCTACATCCACTTCTGGCTTCCTCCACCGACGAGGTCATCGACATCCACTAGAGGCCTTCCTTCAATAGGCGAAGGCCAACCACTCTTTTACAGTTTCACTCCTTTTGATGGTCTTAGGAGACAACCCTTACAGAATTTTCTCTCCTCTCTTGAAAGATCAGAACTTGAAAGAAAAGAGGGAGAAGAACTTTTAACTTATACAACACTTTTGAGCTCTAAAAATCACAAAGTAAGATCAGGATTTCGATGGTCTTGGTTGCTCTTTCATTGCTGAAAGAGTGAGGTATTATAGGCCCCAAACCAGTTTGAATTCTGAGCTCAAAACTGTCAATTCCCGGAATTCTGGGGTCTAGCGGTTGCACCGCCTGGCAGAGCTCGGAGACTGAGCCTATGTGCGGCGCCACCACTTGTCAGGGGCGGTTGCACCTCCTGCCAGAGCTCGAAGACCGAGTTCAGGTGGTGCCACCGCTTGACTGGGGCGGTTGCACCACCTAGCCAGAGCTTGGAGACCGAGCTCAAGCGGTTGCACCTCTGCCAGAGGTGGTTGCACCACGCAGCCAGAGCTCGGAGACTAAGCCCTGGGCGGTGCCACCTCTGGCCAAGTAATCTGGGTCCGAATTGGCTGATCCATTCGGCCCAATTTCGATCTTTCAAGGGCCCAATTGCCCCAAGATTAAGTTAATGAGATCACTTCTCATTTCTAACTTAATCATCATACTAACTACGAATTTCTTAAGACATTTACTACAACTTGCTCCGGTGTGTCAATCGCTTCTTCCGACGAGCTTCCGGCGAACTTCCGGTGAACATTCGACGAACCTCCGGCGATGCTCCGACGGACATCCGGCAAACTCCTGGACTTGCAACAATCTACTTGGCGAGTTCCAACGAGCTTCTTTTGGCAAGCTCCTGGACTTCTCGGATTTGTTCCCGCAGAACCTCCGACGACCATTCGAACTTCCGTCAAGCTCTCGAACTCCCAATGTGATCATAGTTTTGACTCTGGCGCAACTCCTGATGTATGTCTTACTTTCATCGTAGTTAATCCTGCACACTTATCTCAACATATGGATTAGATAACAAATGACAATTGACATCATCATCAAAATCCGAGAATCATCAATCTCCCCCTTTTTTATGATGACAATCAATTGATAACGGAGTTAACCTTAACTCCCCCTATCTATATGCCATAATTGAGATAAGTCATTCTTGAATTGAAAGCCTTTGAATTCAAGAGACATATTGATAAGTTAAAATCATTTAACCTTATCAATACTCCCATCATGATGTATCTCTATGAAATTGATGTATGATGTTAAGGCTTGACATCCATTTTCAAATTTTAAATGTGAATGATGGTCATGGTAGTAATTCATCATATGGTAAGATATCAACATGTAAAATTTTGAAGTAAGATTTTGATATCTTAACATGATGCACACATTTCAAGTGTTTTAGCAATCATAGCATTTCATCACATGGTAAGATATCAACACGTAAAATTACGATGCAAGTTCTTGATATATTAACATGATGCAAATATGGCAATCATAGCAAACATGGCATAATACAAATATGGCAATCATAGTTATCATCGATTCATATATTTTTGATGATGCAGTCATAGCATAATCATAGCATCAATAATCATATATCTACTTCTTTCAACATAATATGACATTTATGACATCAATTCATATACTTCTCCCCCTTTGTCATCAACAAAAAGGAGAACGATATAAACAACTTTTAAATATACGTGTGATGCCATAAGTAGGTTCATGTCAATTATAGGATATAAACATCTCAAGAAAAACATGACATGGAGATTATTTACATAGAGTGAAAACTTCTTCCTTTTTATTTGTTATTATCTTTTTTTACATAAAGGAGGAAAGTCATTTATGTAGTTCAAATTGATAGGATATTAAGACATGCTTTACAAGGATCAGGATATTTATGTGAATTAAATCCTTGCAAAAAACATCTTCCTTTTATAAGAAGGAATCATCAAATCTATTTCTCAAAGGAAATATTTTTCACATGATAAGTCTAAAAGATATGCATTTGCTAGATGATTCTATTTGTCAAAAATCAATGATGTGAATCAAAGTCCGAAAGAGAATAATGTATAAATGAAATCCGATTGGAACTGAAAATTTAATTTAACACTTTCATGCAATCGGACAAGACTATACAATCATGAAGACATGCTCATTATTATGAAAATTTTGTATTAATTTCTAACATGTTATTTTAGGCATGTAATGACAATTAAGTGATTTGATCATTCAATCAATAAAGTCCGAATAATTTTAACAAGTTTATGCATTCGGACACATCAACATTCCTAATTCTCTTATTATGAAATCAAATTGTTCTTCACTTCGAGGTTTTGTAAAAATATCAGCTAGTTGATGCTAAGTATCTATGAACTCTATAATTACATCATGATTAGTAACATGATCTCGTATAAAGTGATGTCTAATATCAATATGTTTTGTTCTTGAGTGTTGAATGAGATTCTTTGTTAAACATATTGCACTCGTGTTATCACATTTAATGGGAATATTTTTAAGATAGACTTTATAATCTTCTAAGGTGTTTTTCATCTACACAACTTGTGCACAGCATGCACTAGCTGCATTATATTCAGCTTCAGTTGTTGATAGAGCAACCGAGTTTTATTTCTTAGATGACCAGGAAACAAGGGAATGTCCTAAAAATTGACATGTTCCTGATGTGCTTTTTCTATCTAGTCTACACCCAGCAAAATCCGCATCAGCATAAGCAATTAACTCAAAATTTTTGGATTTTGGATACCAAACTTCTAGATTTGTGGTACCTTTAAGATATCTAAGTATTCTTTTAACCGCTTTGAGATGAGATATCTTTGGGTTCGATTAAAACCTAGCACAAAGTCCTACACTGAACATGATATCTGGTCTAGTTGTAGTGAGGTAAAGTAAACTTCCTATCATACCCCTATAAGTTTTTTGATCAAAGCTTTCTCTACTCTCATCAACTTCTAACTTAGTGGAGGTGCTCATAGGAGTGTTAATAGCCTTTGAGCTATCCATATTAAATCTTTTCAGTAGGTCTAAAGCATATTTAGTTTGACTAATAAAGATACCATTGCTTAGTTGCTTAATTTGTAAGCCTAAGAAAAACGTTAATTCTCCCATCAAACTCATTTCAAATTCGAGACTCATGGTTTTAACAAAAGATTCACAAAGAGATTTATTTGTAGAACCAAAGATAATATCATCAACAAAAATCTGAACAATGAGAAAATTATTTTCAAAATTCTTGATAAACAATGTAGTATCGACCTTGCCTTTTATGAAATTATTTTCAATAAGAAAAGTACTTAGTCTATCATACCAAGCCCTTGGGGCTTGTTTTAAACCATAGAAAGCTTTGGTTAATTTAAATAAATGATTAGGGAGGCTATTATTTTCAAATTCAGGAGGCTGTTCAACATAAACTTCTTCAGAAATAAAGCCATTAAGAAAAGCACTTTTAACATATATTTGAAACAACTTAAAATTATTATTACTAGCATAGGCAAGGAGCATCCTTATGGCTTCTAATCTAGCCACAAGAGCGAAGGTTTCTTCGTAATCGATACCTTCTTCTTGGTTGAAACCTTTGGCCACTAATCTAGCCTTGTTTCTCACCACGATACCATATTCATCTTGCTTGTTTCTAAAGACCCATTTAGTACCAATAACTAAATGGTCATTTGGCCTAGGAACAAGTTTCCACACCTCATTTCTCTCAAATTGATTTAACTCATCTTGCATTGCGATAATCCATGAATCATCTTTCATGGCTTCGTCAATATATTTAGGTTCAATTTGGAAAAGAAAAGCGGCGTTGGCACAAAAATGTTTAAGAGATGAACGTGTTTGAACCCCCTTAGATGTGTCTCCTAGGATTAGCTCCTTAAGATAAGCATCTACATACTTCCAATCCTTGGGTAAGGATGTTTCGGAAGTGGATGCATCCAAGTTGCTAGTTGGAGAAGAGGTTTCATTTAAATTCAAAGAATCAAAATTAACATCATCATCAAAGTCATTTTTCTTAATTTCGGAAATCTCATTGAAAACAATATGAATGGATTCTTCTATAATTAAAGTCCTTTTATTGAAGATACAAAAAGCTTTAGAAACCGAAGAATAACCAAGAAAAATTCCTTCATCGGATTTAGCATCAAATTTTCCTAAGGCATCTTTCTTATTCAAGATAAAACACTTATACCCAAAAACTTTAAAATATGAAACATTGGGTTTTTTATTTTTCCACAACTCATAGGGAGTTTTGGTGAGTAAGGGTCTTACTAAAACTCTATTCAGAATATAGCATGCAGTGTTTACAGCTTTGGCTCAAAAATATTTGGATAGACTATGTTCATTTAACATGGTTCTTGTCATTTCTTGTAAGTTTCTATTCTTTCTTTCTATTACTCTATTTTGTTAAGGATTTCTTGGAGTAGAGAAGTTGTGGTTGTATCCATTAGATTCACAAAATTCTTGGAAATCACGGTTTTGAAATTCACCACCGTGATGAAATCATAAAACCCTTTTCATTTGAACAAGTTTGCAAAACTTGGTGAAATATCTAAAGCATTCATTTTTGTGTTTCAAGAAATAAGTCCATGTGTATCTACTATAGTCATTTACAATGACGAAGGTGTATTTGCTACCTCCTAGGCTTGATGTAGAGATTGGTCCGAACAAGTCCATATGGATCAATTGTAAGGGCCTAGATGTGCTTATTTGATTCTTAGATTTGAAACTACTCTTAATTTATTTTCCTAATTGACAAGCATCACACACATTATTTTTGATGAACTTGTTGTGAGGAATTCCTCGTACAAGTTCTTTGGATGATATTTGAGTGATTAGTTTCATGCTAGCATGACCTAATCTCCTATGCCAAAGCCAAGCATCCTCAATTAAAACTGAGAAACATACTTCATTGCAAAGATCATTGATGTTAATGGTATATATGTTATTCTGTTTTAATGCAATCATAGATGTGTTTTTGTGTGATTTTCAATGATGCATGCATTAGATTCGAATTTGACGATATATCCTTTATTACATAATTGACTAATACTCAAGAGGTTATGTTTTAAACCATCAACTAACAAAACATCTTCAATAAAGAAGTTGGATTGGTTACCTATGGTTCCTTTGCCAATGATTTTACCCTTGTTGTTGTCTTTGAATGTGACATAGCCTTCGTCTTTGCTAGAGAGCTTAGAGAATTGAGATGGATCTCCAGTCATATGCCTTGAGCATCCACTATCAAAGTACCATCTCTTGCTCCTAGCTTGTGATGGTGTATGTCTCTCCTCTCCGATGGCCATTAAGGCGTAATGAGCAACTTGCTCGGTGTTGGACTCCTCTTCTTCGGACGCGCTCAAGTCATCCCATATTGCTTTGAGCGCCTTCTTCTTTTATGTTCTCTTCTTGGCTTAGGGACAATCACCTTTGTAGTGTCCCAGCTTTTTGCACACATAGCAAATAACTTGGTCCTTTTTGGGTTCAAGTTTATTTTTTGTGTCATTTTTAAACTTGTTTCTCTTAATGAATTTTTTGAATTTCCTTGTTAGAAGTGCCAAGTCATCGTCACGGTCCTCATCTCTTGAGTTTTCTCTCAAGTGGTCATCTAAAGTTCTAAGTGTCATATCCTTCGTGTTCTTTGGAAGGATGTCTTCTTGCTCTTCATGAGCCTTGCATGTCATTTCATAGGTCATTAATGACTCGATTAGTTCTTCAAGAGAGAAGTTGTTTAAATCTTTAGCCTCTAGAATAGCAGTGACTTTAGGGTCCCAACTCTTAGGAAGGGATCTTAGAATCTTATTCATGAGTTCAAAATCCAAAAAACTTTTGCTGAGTCCATTAAGACCATTGACGACATCCGTGAAACGGGTGTACATGTTGCCAATAGTCTCGCTCGGTTTTATTCAGAAAAGTTTGAAAGAGTGTATCAAAAGATTAATTTTTGACTCTTTCACTCTACTTGTGCCTTAGTGAGTCACTTCGGGTGTATGCCAAATATCAAACGCGGTTTCATAAACCAAAACACGATTAAACTCATTTTTATCAAGTGCACAAAATAAGGCATTCATAGCCTTTGCAATAAGAGTGAAAGGCTTCTTCTCCAATTCATTCCAATCGATCATTGGAAGAGAAGACTTTGAAAATCCATTTTCGACAAGATTGCAAAGTTCAAAATCCATTGAAATAAGGAAGATCCTCATTCGGGTCTTCTAATAGGTGCAGTCCATCCCATTGAACATAGGGGGACATGTAATAGAATGACCCTCTTGGTTTCCGACGTATGCCATCTCTCTTGGGTTTTAATACGTTTGAGAGTTAACCCCGCTCTGATACTAATAGTTAGGATCAAGAGTAGTAAGAGGGGGGGGGTGAATTAGTGCAGCGGAAAACGTTCGACGATTAAAACTACATTCGTACGATAAGAGCGATTTCAGTAGAAAAGCTGATTCGTAAATCACTTTAACTTGTAATCAAGCAAGATGCAGTTAAAGCAAATCTATAATGGTAGTTTGCAATTATGATAGAAATCAGAATGTAAGCGCAAACTGAAATATGATGTTCGTACGATAAAACTAATTTACGTCTAAACACCGATTCGGAAAATACTTAACTTTGAAACACGATCATAAATTCGCACAAGGCAGTAAGCTATTTTGGAGGTTTGCAATAAAGATAACATGCTCAAAGTAAATGCAAATCAGAGAGCACCGCGATTTTAGAGTGGTTCGGTCAATCTTGACCTACATCCACTTCTGGCTTCCTCCACCGATGAGGTCACTGACTTCCACTAGAGGCCTTTCTTCAATAAGCGAAGGCCAACCACCCTTTTACAGTTTCACTCCTTTTGATGGGCTTAGGAGACAACCCTTACAGAATTTTCTCTCCTCTCTTGAAAGATCAGAACTTGGAAGAAAAGAGGGAGAAGAAATTTTAACTCATACAACACTTTTAAGCTCTAAAAATCACAGAGTAAGATCAGGATTTCGGTGGTTTTGGTTGCTCTTTCATTGCTGAAAGAGTGAGGTATTTATAGGCCCTAAACCAGTTTGAATTCCGGGCGAAAAACTATCAATTCTCGGAATTCTGGGGTCTGGCGGTTGCACCGCCTAACTGGGGCGGTTGCACCGCTTGGCAGAGCTCGGAGACTGAGCCTTTGAGCGGTGCCACCGCTTGTCAGGGGCGGTTGCACCTCCTGCCAGAGCTCGGAGACCGAGCTCAGGCGTTGCCACCGCCTGACTGGGGCGGTTGCACCGCCTGGCAGAGCTCGAAGACTGAGCCTCTGGGCGATGCCATCGCTTGTCAGGGGCGGTTGCACCTCCTGCCAGAGCTCGGAGACCGAGCTCAGGTGGTGCCACTGCCTGACTGGGACGGTTGCCCCTCTGTCAGAGGTGGTTGCACCACCCAGCCAGAGCTTGGAGACTAAGCCCTGGGCGGTGCCACCGCCGACCCAAGCGGTGCCACCTCTGGCCAAGTAATCTTGGTCCGAATGGGCTGATCCATTCGACCCAATTTTGGTCTTTTAAGGGCCCAATTGCCCCAAGATTAAGTTAATGGGATCACCTTCCATTTCTAATTTAATCATCATGCTAACTATGAATTTCTTAAGAAATTTACTGCAACTTGCTCCGGTGCGTCAATCGCTTCTTCCGGCGAGCTTCCGACGAACTTCCGACGAACATCCGATGAACCTCCAGCGATGCTCCGATGGACTTCCGGAAAATTCCTGGACTTGCGATGATCCACTTGGCGAGTTCCAATGAGCTTCTTTTGGTAAGCTCCTAGACTTCTCGGATTTGTTCCCGCAGAACCTCCGATGACCGTCCGAACTTCCGTCGAGCTCTCGAACTCCCAATGTGATCATAGTCTTGACTCCGGTGCAACTCCTGCTGCATGTCTTACTTTCATCGTAGTTAATCCTACACACTTATCTCAACATATGGATTAGATAACAAATGACAATTGACATCATCATCAAAATCTGAGATTCAACAAAGGAAGCCAAAAGTGGATGTAGGTTAAGATTGACCGAACCACTCTAAATCTCGGTTTGTATTTACTTTGAGCATCTTATCTTTACTACAAACCTCCTTAATAGCTAACTGCCTTTTGCTCATTTACGAACATGTTTTATAGTTAAGTATTTTTCGAATCGGCGTTAAGACGGAAATCAGTTTTATCGTACGAACATCATATTTTAGTTTGCGCTTACATTTTGATTTCTATCTTAACTGCAAACTACCTTCCTTACTTTACTTCAAATACATTTCCATAAGCTTTCAAAGTTATTATCTGCATGAAACGACTTTTACGTCGGAATCGGATTTCAACGTACGAACGTAGTTTTAATCGTCAAAAGTTTTCCGCTGTACTAATTCACCCCCCCCCTCTTAGTGCTCTTGATCCTAACACATACAAAAGCCATGCATCATCATTAAATGTCTTAATATTTTCATTAAGATATTAAGCATGTTTTCAATCAAAATCGGAAATCATTAAGATATACATTTTTTCTTCTTAAGAGAAACATACATATGATCATTAGATTTAAATCTAACAATTTATTCCATTAACATGCAATTTTCATTATTATTTTCAAAATTACGAGCATGATCATATTCTTGTATTTTTAATTTTTTAAACATGTAAGTTTCAAGAAAATAATTATTCTAAAAAAAGAAAACGCATCATGGAAATCATCAAGTAATTTCAAAATAAATTTAGGGGGTTTTAATTACCTCATCGTTGAATGCCGTTAAGGCGTAGTTTGCCACCTCGCCTTTTTTGATTTTCTCCTCGTCTTCGGAGGAACTCGATTCATCCCAATTTTTGTTCTTCTTCTTGCGTTCAAGGCAAGTAGTTTCATTCTTTTTATTCTTAAGCTTTTGTTTCGTTGACTTTTTAAATTTCTTAGTGAGGAATTCATGTTCACCTCACTTGAGCTTATGCTTGAGTGGTCTTCAAATGTTTTAAGTTCAACCTCCTTCCTGTTCTTTAGAAGGTGGTTCTCAAGTTCTTTACGTGCATTACACGTTATTTCATAGGTCATCAAGGACCCTATTAGTTCTTCGAGTGAAAAATGGTTCAAATCATTGGCCTCTTCTATGGCCATTACTTTAGAGTCCCAAGTTTTATTAAGAGAACGCAAAATCTTGTTTACGAGTTCAAAATCCAAAAAATATTTGCCAAGAGGTCTTAAACCATTGACGACATCCGTAAAATGGGTGTACATGTCACAATGGTTTCGCTTGACTTCATTTGAAAAAGCTCGAAATCATACATTAAAAAGTTGATTTTCGAATTTTTAACTCTAGAAGTGCCTTTGTGTGTGATTTCAAGAGTGTACCATATGTCAAAAGCCATTTCGCACAAAGAAACCCGATTGAATTCATTTTTATCTAAGGTGTAAAATAAGACATTCATAGCCTTTGCATTTAGAGAAAACATCTTCTTCTTCAAATCATTCCAATGGTTCATTGGAAGAGAAAACACTTCAAATCCGTTTTTTACAATATTCCAAAGTTCAAAATCCATGGAAATAAGGAAAATCCTCATTCGGGACTTCCAATAGGTGTAGTCCGTCCCATTGAATATGGGCGGACGTGTAATAGAGTGACCTTCTTGGTTTTCGGCGTATGTCATATCTCTTGGGTTTTAATCTGATTGAGAGTTAACCTTGCTCTAATACCAATTGTTACGATCAAAAGCACTAAGAGGGGGTGTGAGGGTGAATTAGTATAGTGAAAAACTTTCGTTGGTTTAAAACGACGTTTGTACGATGAAAGCGTTTTCGATGAAAATCGTTTTGGAAAGTTCTTCAACTTAAGATCAAACAAAATTATAGTTGAAGTAAAGCAACGGAAGCAGTTTGTAGTTAAGATAGAGAGCATAATGTAAATGCAAACCGAGATTTAGAGTGGTTCGGTCAATCTTGACCTACATCCACTTTTGGCTTCCTCCTCCGATGAGATCACGGACGTCTACTAGAGGCCTTCCTTCAATAGGCGAAGGCCAACCACCCTTTTACAGCTTTACTCCTTTTGATGAGCTTTGGAGACAACCCTTATAGATTTTTACTCCTCTCTTGAATGATCAAAACATAGATGAAAAGAGGGAGAAGAACTTCTAGCCTTTTACAACACTTTTAAACTCTCAAATTCTCAGAATAAATATATACTTTCAGTGCCCTTTCATGCAGGAAAGGGTGAGGTTTATATAGGCCCCCAATTGGTTTGAATTTGGAGCTCAAAAGTATCATCTCCCGGATTTCTGGGGTCTTAGTGATACCACCACCAGAACTGGGCGGTACTACCGCTTGACAGTGCTCAGAGACTAAGCTCAGGTGGTACCATCGCTTGACAGTGGCGGTACCACCGCCTGACTTCACATGGAGACCAAGCTCAGGCGGTACCACCGCACAGCATTCTTGGGAGACTGAGCTCCTAGGTAGTGCCACTGCCAGCTAG
The DNA here is from genome assembly GCA_900464855.2 of Musa schizocarpa. Taxonomy (NCBI): domain Eukaryota; kingdom Viridiplantae; phylum Streptophyta; class Magnoliopsida; order Zingiberales; family Musaceae; genus Musa; species Musa schizocarpa. Next base: position 17,833,252 of record LS990917.1, read on the forward strand.
GAATTTTGGGTTCGAATGGGCTGATCCATTCGGCTTAATTTGGGTTTATCAAGGGCCCAATTGTCCCCAAATTAAGTTAATGAGATCACCTCCTATTCCTAACTTAATCTACATGCTAACTATAATATTTAAGACGTTAATACTGCAACTTACTATGGTGCATCAATCGCTTCTTTCGGTGAGCTTCCGACGAACTTTCGACGAACATCCGACGAACCATTGGTGATGCTCCAACAGACTTCCGGCTAACTCTTGGACTTCTGACGATCCACTTGGTGAGTTTCGATGAGCTTCTTTGGCAAGCTCTTAGACTTCTCAGATTTGTTTCTGTAGAACCTCCAATGACCGTCCGAACTTCCGTCGAACTCTCGAACCCACAACGTGATCATGGTCTTGACTCCAGCACAACTCCTGCTGCATGTCTTACTACCATCGTAATTAATCCTGCACATGTAAAACAAACTTCGATCTTGACAATTAATGCTAAGCATTAATCAAGTTGTCCGGCATGTTATTGGTCCCTCGACACTTCGTTTGATTCTTCGGCGCATCGTCCTCTCCTACGGCCTATTGCCTAATCGGTTAGTTGACTCCGTAACTCCAATATCCATCGTGCAATGTCCGCTCTTCTTGGCCCGATGCCCGAATCCACGACCCGAAGCCTTCTGTCGATACATCGACCGATCTACCGGCCTGACGTCCAATCTTCTGACATGTTCCTTTGGCCCAATATGTTTTTTCTTGCTTTAATTGTCTCATCTAGATCGAAGCATCCTGTATCACTTAAAACACAGATTAAAATATTAACGCAATTATCAATTAATTTAATCATCAAAATATGAGATTCAATAATTATTTGATATTTTATCACATTATATTACTTATTATATGAATATATTATGATGTCCATGGATCTGTGTAATGGGAATCAGATCATGATGATATCACGATAATGAGACCAATTTGCCTTTATGTTAGGAACGAGCCGGCACTAAGAGACGGGGTGAATTAGTGTAGTTGATAAAAATGTTAGTTTTGTAAATTCGTCGAAAACCGATCTAAAAAAATGTTTAACTTTAAAGCATTTGCAAGAATCTAACGAGAAAATAAAGTAAGTAAATCATTTTACAATATAAGAATTAAAAGTAGAACAAGAATGCAAACCGATTTATAGTGGTTCGGTCGTCATGACCTACATCCACTCTATTGAATCTCGGATTTTGATGATGAAGTCAACTATAATTTATTTGATCTAATCTATATATTGAGAAAAGTGTATAGAATTAACTACAATAGCAGTAAGACATAAAGCAAGTGTTATGCTGGAGTTAAGATCGAGATTATGTTGGGAGTTCAAGAATTCATCGGAAGTCTGGATGTTCATCAGAAGTTCTACCGGAACCAACTGAGAAGTCCTAGAGCTTGCCAAAGAAGCTCATCAGAACTTGCCAAGAAGATCATTGTAAAGTCCAAGAACTTGCTAGGAGTCCGTCGGAGCATTGCTCAAAGTTTGTCGGAAGTTCACCGGAAGTACGCTAGAAGCTCGGTAGAAGAGCAATTGACGCACCGAAACAAGAAGAGCTGTGATCATGTCTTAATTATCGTAGTTAGAGCATAAATTAAGTTAGGATTGGGAGGTAATCCCATAACTTAATTAGGGGCCAACAGGGCCCTTAATAGGTTTGATTTGTGCTTGATTGAACAGCCCAATCAGCCCCTGAAAACATGGTCGACAGTGGCACCGCCTAGAAGACCCAATCTCCCAGGTGGTATGGGCAGTGGTATCGCCCAGACTGGGTGGTGGTACCGTCGGCAGTTATTGCTACCAGTAGTGGTACCGCCCTTGTGAGGTGATGATACCGCTAGAGCTCGGTCTCCAAGCTCTATCAGGCGGTGGTACCGCCTAGACTGAACAATAGTACTGCCTAGGTGTCAGGTGTGAGGCGGTGGTACCACCAGGACGTCGAAAATCTAGGAGTAGACACATTTTGGCTCCATTTTTGAAGCCATTGGGGCCTATAAAAATCTTACCCTTTTTTGCATGAAAGGGCACAAAAGCATTGAGATAATCTTGAGTTGTTGATGTGTAAAAGTGTTGTAAACAAGTGCTAGAGTCCTCCTCCTCCCTTTCTAAGTGTTGAGATAATTCAAGAGAGGTTTGAGACTTGTAAGGGTTCTCTCCTAAATCTATGAAAAGAAGAAAGTGCTGTAAAAGATGGTTGGTCTTCACATATTGAAGGAAAGCCTTTAGTGGACACTAGAGACCTCGTCGGAAGAGGAATCCGAAAGTGGATGTAGGTCATATTGACCGATCCATTCTGAATTCTAGTTTGCTTTTCATTAGTTCAATTTACTTTAACTGCAAATCATTTCATAGCAAACTGCTTCTCCTCCTCATCTTACTTACGCTCTCATATGTTTCAAGTTACTATCCTTCCAATTCAGTTTTCATTGAACGTACGAAAAATTTTATACGAAAATCGAAGAATTTTCTACTATATTAATTCAACCCCCCCCCCATCTTAGTACCGCTTTTTATCCTAACAATTGGCATCCGAGCAAGGTTTACTCTCGTTTGGTTTAAAACCCAAGAGAGATGGCATTTGCCGGCAACCTAGAGGGTCATTCAATTACATGTTCACCTACGTTTAATAGGATGAATTACACATATTGGAAGACTAGAATGAGAATCTTCCTAATTTTAATGGATTTCAAATTATGGAATATTATAGAAAATGACTTTTAAAAGTCTTCTCTTCCAATGAATTATTAGAATGAATTGGAGAAGAAGACTTTCGCTTTAAACACAAAGGCTATGAATGCCTTGTTTTGTACATTAGATAAAAATGAGTTTAATCGAGTATCGATTTGTGAAATGACTTTTGACATTTGACATACACTTAAAGTGACTCATGAAGGCACTAGTAGAGGGAAGGAGTCAAAAATTAATCTTTTAGTGCATTCTTATAATTGTTTCGAATGAAACTGAGTGAGACCATTGGAGATATATACATCTGATTTACGGATATCGTCAATAGTAAAAAAGGACTTGGTAAAGGTTTCTCGAATTTTGAACTGGTTAATAAGATTTTAAGATCCCTTCCAAAAAGTTGGGATCCTAAAGTAACGATCATTCAAGAGGCCAAAGATCTAAATAATTTTCCTTTTGAAGAACTAATTGGGTCACTAATGACCTATGAAATGACATGTAAAGCTCATGAAGAGCTTGAGGACACCCTTCCAAAGAACAAGAAGGACATAGCACTAAGAACACAAGAAGATCACTAGAAAGAAAACTCAAGTGATAAGGACTTTGATAATAGCTTGGCACTCTTAACAAAGAAGTTCAAAAGATTCATAAAAAGAAATAAATTTAAAAATAATACTAAAAATAAATTTGAACCTAAGAAAGAACATGTGATATACTACGAATGCAAGAAGCCGGGACACTTCAAGAGTGAATGTCCTCAAGCAAAGAGGAGGCAACCAAAGAAGAAGGCTCTCAAAGCTACATGGGACGACTCAAGTGCATCCGAAGAAGAGGAACCTACCATCACCGAGCAAGTTGCTCACTATGCACTAATGGCCATTAGAGATGAGGTAACAAGTTCATTTGATGCAAATTTATCCTTTGATGAACTATTAAATACTTTTCATGACTTATTTGATGAATGTAAATTAATTAGTAAAAAATATAAATTATTAAAAAAGGAGTATGCTTCTCTTGTTAATGATTTTGATAGTTTAAAAGTTGAGCACAATAATGGTTTAGCTCCATGTACGAAATGTGATGAACTAGAAATACATAGAAAGGACAACTTGCTACTCAAGGAAACCTTAAAAAAATTTGAGGTTGGTATCAATTCCTTGAACATGATCCTTGCCAACAAGGGTCACGTTCATAGAAAAGGCGGAATCAGATTTGTGAGTAGCTCTCACTAAAATCCTGTTGGGAAATCTTAGGGCGACATCACATGCACAGCGAAAGAAGAAAACAAAATCCCCAATTTCCCAAAAAGATGTTCGTCATCATGTAAAGATTAGTGCGCAAAAATCCGCGAAACAAACTGCATATAGAATAGATTGTGTTACTTAAGGAGATCGTATATCTCTGTTTCCTTACAGATCTCTAGGAGAGGGTGAAGGAGGTCAAGCGTTCTCCTCTCTAGTTGATGCACACAGCAGGGCTGCGACGACGCTCCTCAAAACTCCAAGCCTGCTTTGAGGTGGAGAGGGGGAAGAGAATAGGAGAGGCAAGCAAAGGCTCTAGCCTATAAACCACTGAATCCTTCATATTTATAGAGGTCCCCTATCAAACTCTAAAGGATCCTCCCCTAGTGGGTATTGGATCTGCATCCAATTACCCAAGCCTTTTAGATTAGTGGATCTCTATCCAATAATCTCTCATGGGCTATTATTAGATCTCGTCCATGGGATCCATTAATTCAGGGGCTTATTGGATATCAAATAAGATAGGGGCTCCGGCGGATATCTCATATTCAAATCTCTATTCATCGCAATGCCTATCATAAGTGTGTGACCCTCTAGGCCTAATATCGAGCTGGCCGTGAGTCATACCTATCAGAACTCCTTTTAACTTAGTGAATTATTATCTCTATAATAATTCACGTAGACTCATCGACTACGAACGTACTAGGCCACTATGCCGTAGTCCCCAAACGATACAGGGGAATCCAATCCATTGGACCTGTCTGTCCTTAGTTACTGTATACCTATAGTCCCTCATCTATCCAATATCCTAGAGACCATATTGTAGGGAAATCCTTGGGGGCGACATCATATGCACAGTGGAAGAACAAGAAAAACAAAATCCTCGATTCCCAAAGAGATGTTCGTCGTCGTACGAAGATTGGTATGAAAAAATCCACGAAACATGAAACTGCGTATAGAGTAGATTGTGTTACCTAGGGAGATCGTATATCCCTGTTTGCTTGCAAATCCTTAGGAGAGGGTGTAGGAGGTCAAGCGTCCTCCTCTCTAGCGGTGATCCACACTGCAGGGTTGCGACGACGCTCCTCAAAACTCCAGACCTACTCTGAGGTGGAGATGGAGAGGAGAATAGGAAAAGGCAAACAAAAGCTCTCTAGCCCATGGGGCTCTGAATACCTCCTATTTATGGAGGTCCCCTGTCAAACCCTAATGGGTCCTCCCCTAGTGGGTATTGGATCTGCATCCAATAATACAAGGGCTCCGTCGGATATCTCATATCCGAACCTCTATTCATCACAATGCCTACCATATGTGTGTGACTCTCTAGGCCCAATATTGAGCTGGCCGTGAGTCATACCTGTCAGAACTCCTTCTAACTCAGTGAATTATTATCTCTGTAATAATTCACTCGACTCATCGACTTCTGGACGTACTAGGACACTACTCCCGTAGTCCCCAAACGATCTGAGGGAATCCAATCCATTGGACACATGCGTCCTCCTTACCATCGTGTACTTATAGTCCCTCATCCATCTAATATACCGAGAGACCGATATCGAGCATGGTGTTGTCGAACCCACCACGGTTTCTTCTCGAGTCTCGCTCTAATCGGATTCTCCCGGAGAACTCTTTCTCTCTCAACCCGAATGACCCTAGCCAGGGATTTGTCTGAGCAAGAACACATGGGATATTCCTCTCATGACGCCAAGAGTGGATGATCCTATATCGACACTCAATAGCCCTCGTAAGGTCGATTACCACTCCCAATGACCAACTGTACTAGATCTGGGATAGCCAAACCTATAAATCTGGTATCAAAGAGTGGAGCACTCAAACAGGACTTCCTTGGTATCTCAAGTCTAAGGACCAGATACACCACTAGGACTACGAAATCGTTGTCTGACAATAAGGCATCATCAACCATCCAGCATTCCATAAGCGGATCAATCAGTGAACTCATTCTCCAATGAGCACCTGTATTGTATCCCTAGTGTCCCTACACAAGCAGCTATGAGACCAGCTGCATCCATCATATGGACGGGTATACAGCACACCAGTCTGTCCGGTTATCATGATATCCCTCTCGAGTAACCTCTGACCAGGATTATTTAGGATATGTGTTTAAAGGTGAATCGATCTCACTATCGTGATCTCATCATGATCTGATTCCCATTACACAAATCCAAGGACATCGCAATATATGTATGCATTTATGCAATAGTTATAAAGTGATATATGCCAAAAAATAATAAGCAAAAAGATTCTATATTAAGTCACACGTGCCATCACTCACATGATTGGCTTGCTGGGCACCTATGACTAGCAATCTCCCAATTGACCTAAAGCCAATCACCTATGTGTCTGATTCCCATCAGACCCCTGTGACGCTCAAAACAAATCTGAGACAACAGCTTTGTTAGTGTATCTGCAATGTTATCTTCGGATGGAACTCTTTTCACTACTACATCTCCTCGGGTCACGATCTCTCTGATAAGGTGGAACCTCCTCAGAACATGCTTAGATTTCTGATGAGACCTAGGTTTCTTTGCTTGAGCAATCGCCCCGTTGTTGTCGCAATATAGGGAGATCGGCTTTTCACTACTCGGCACGACTCCCAAATCTGTGATGAACTTCTTCACCCAAACTCCCTCCTTTGATGCATCTGATGCAGCAATGTACTCCGCCTCTATGGTCGAGTCAACATTGGTATCTTGCTTGGAACTCTTCCAGCACACTGCTCCTCCATTCAAGGTGTACACGTACCTTGAATTCGACTTGCTTTCATCAACATCAGACTGAAAACTTGAGTCAGTGTAGCCTTCAACCTTAAGGCAATTACCTCCATATACTAGTAAAAGATCCTTAGTCCTTCTCAAGTACTTAAAGATACACTTTACTGCTTTCCAGTGCTCCAAGCCTGGATCCGCTTGATACCTGCTCGTGACACTAAGAGCTTGCGCTATATCAGGCCTAGTATATAGCATGACATACATGATAGACCCTATTGCTGAGGCATAAGATATCATATCCATGTTCGCCCTTTCTTCTGGAGTCTTTGGGGACATACTCATAGAAAGCGATATCCCATGTCTCATCGGTATGAGACCCAAACCTTTTGACAAGGGTTTCTATGTACTTGGACTAGGACAAGCCAAGCATCCACTTGGATCTATCTCTATAGATTCTAATCCCCAAAATATAGGATGCTTCCCCTAAGTCCTTCATGGAGAAGTGTCTAGATAACCAAGCCTTTACTATGGATAGCATTCCTACATTATTCCCAATGATCAGGATGTCATCCACATATAACACCAAAAAGGTGATAGCCCTCCCACTTACCTTTCTGTATACACAAGGCTCATCTTCGTTCTTAACGAAGTCATAAGATCTGATTGCCTCATCAAATCTTATGTTCCAACTTCGGGAAGCTTGCTTTAATCCATAAATGGATCTAAGCAACCTACACACCTTATCTGGATAGTTCTTGGACACGTATTCCTTAGGTTGCATCATATACACCTCGTCCTCGAGGTTTGCGGTTTTCACATCCATCTGCCAGATCTCATAATCATAGTGTGCTGCAATAGCCAATAGAATTCTGATGGATTTTAGCATTGCTACGAGTGAGAAGGTTTCGTCATAGTCAACACCTTGCCTTTGATGATACCCCTTAGCCACTAGCCTTGCTTTATAAGTCTCTACATTTCCATCTACTTCGATCTTTTTCTTAAAGATCCACTTGCAACCGATGGGTACAATACCTTCGGGTGCATCAACTAGGTTCCAAACCTTATTGGAGTACATAGAATCCATCTCAGAATTCATGGCTTCTTGCCACTTCCCGGAGTCTATACTCATAATAGCCCCCTCGTAGGTCTGAGGATCAATATCCTCTACATCCTCTCCTCTAATATGTCCCACATATCTCTCAGGAGGATGGGATACTCTATCAGACCTGCGTAAAGTTGAAACTTGTGTATTAGGTACCCGAACAGACTCGAGCTGTAGAGTGGTGCTTGAGCTTGGTTCTCCAACCTCGCTCAATTCTATCATTCTCCCACTATCTCCGCCAAGAATGTGTTCCTTCTCAAGGAACACTGCTCTCTTAGCTACAAAGACCTTTTGGTCCTCGAGATGATAGAAATAATACCCACAAGTTTCCCACAAATTTGCATCGCTCTGTCCTTGATTCTAACTTATCGGGGTTGTGTCTTTTAACATTTATAGGGCAGCCCCAAATCTTAACAACCTTAAGATCAGGTTTCTTCCCTTTCCATATCTCATATGGTGTAGACACTATCGACTTAGTTGGAATTCTGTTCAGAAGGTAAGCTGTGGTTTCTAGGGCATATCCCCAGAATGAGATGGGTAGGTCAGCGAAACTCATCATAGATCGTACCATATCTAATAATATACGATTTCTCCTTTCAGAGACACCATTGAGCTGAGGTGTATAAGGAGGTGTCCATTGGGATAATATCCCATGGTCCTTGAGGAACTGAGTGAACTCTTTACTTAAGTACTCACCTCCTCGATCTGATCGAAGAGTTTTGATACACTTTCCAGTATGGTTCTCCACCTCATTCTTATACTCTCTAAATTTCTCAAAGGCCTCGGACTTGTACTTAATTAAGTACACATATCCATACCTTGAGAAATCATCAGTAAATGTAATGAAGTAGGAGTAACCTCCAATGGCATGAGTTGACATGGGTCCACATACATCACTATGTATGAGTTCCAACAACTCAGTGGCTCTCTCTCCAGTTCCACTAAATGGAGAGTTAGTCAGTTTTCCACGAATGCAAGGCTCACAAGTTGCATATGACACATAGTCGAATGAATCTAGATATCCATCATTTAGCAACTTTTGAATCCTTCTTTCATGGATGTGACCTAGCCTACAATGTCATAGGTATGCACTGTTCAACTCATCTCGTTTCCTTTTAGACACATTTACATTCATGATATGTGGAGTGGTGTCTAATATAAATAAATCATTATGCAATGTTCCTTTCATGATGATCTTATCATCTAATAATATCGAACAATCATTGTTCTCAAAAATAAATTTATATCCACTAACTGTTAAACATGAAATGGAGATAATGTTTTTTATAATAGAAGGAACAAAATAACATGCATCTAATGCAATAAAAGCTCCACTAGGCAGATGTAGGGCGACCTCGCCAACAGCTACTACAGCAACTTTTGCTCCATTACCCATCTTGAGGTCCATCTTGCCTCTCTCTAGTCTCCTAAGCCTTGCCAGAACCTGTAACGAATTGCATATATGATAAGCACTACCGGTATCCTATACCCATATGTTATCATAAGAGTTTGACAAATGGAGACTGATCATGAATGTACCTGAAGCTTCATCAAGCTTTTGTTTCGCCCCTTATGCAAGGTACTCTTTGCAGTTTCTCTTCCAGTGCCCATCTTTACCACAGTGGAAGCACTAGCCTTTGTCCTTTGCTGGGTCTTTCTTAGCAACCTTTGCTTTACCTAGTTTGACCTTGCCCTTTCCGTTTTTAAGGGACCTTTATTCTTTCCTTTTCCTTTTGGTCTCACCAGTGTAGAGAACTGGCTTCTCTTTCTTGATAGTACTCTCTGCCTCCCTCAACATATTGAGAAGCTCTGGGAGAGTCACTTCAAGCTTGTTCATATTAAAATTCATTATGAAATGTGAAAAGAAATCTGGTAGGGACTGAAGCACAATGTCCACACACAAGTTATCCTCAAGGACCATTTCTAGACCTATGAGTTTCTCTATCCACTCAATCATCTTTAGGACATGGTTCTGAACCGGTGTCCCCTCAGTCATCCTAGCGCGAAGAGGCTCTTAGATATATCATATCGCTGAGTCCTTCCCTGTTCCTCAAACAATTTGCGGACATGTAGGAGAATGGATCTGGCATCCATCTTTTCATGTTGTCTCTGTAACTCAGGAGTCATAGAGCCCAACGTATAGCACTGAGCAAGAGTGGAGTCATCAATGTACTTCACGTAGCGAGCGATCTCATCCTCGTTTGCCCTTTCTTCGGGCGCAGGCATCACTGTATCAAGGACATACACGATTTTCTCCGCTGTGAGAACAATTCTCAAGTTACGGAGCCAATCCGTATAATTTGGACCAGTGAGGCGGTTGACATCAAGTATGCCACGTAAGGGATTTGAAAGTGACATTTTCTGAAAATAAAGATGCAGCAGAAATGAATAACATGCATATTTTGCAAGAAATAAACTATCAAGATATGGACTTCTATCTTAATATGCTCCCACTATTTTACTAACGAGTCACGCGATACCCTCAGCACGTGAAACGGAAGTCTCCGGCAAACTTCTAGTGGGGATCAGGATCCAATCAGCGTCTTAGTGTAACCTCGAGAGACTCGACCAATCACACTAAGCCTAAAAGGTAGCCAACTCTTGTCGATCACAACTCCTTGTGATTCCCGTCCTATTCGGCCTCCGAATCACCATGGCCTCGAGGGACTCAACCAACCATGATGCTCGGTTAAGTCAACACCTTCATTACAAGATGAGTCTAATTTGATGATATACTCTCGAGGGACTCGACCAAGTATACCATGCCCTCAGGTCACCGTTGACATCTCTATGTCGTAAGCAAGATAGCGAATCGCGATATTGGTGAGTCTCGAGGGATTCGACCAACTCAACCTACACCGGGAATCGGTTCCTACTTATAACGATGGAAGGCCACGTGGGTCAATCTAATTGCCTCACGTTTTCCGACTTAATATTATCGAGAGATGTTTCTATGATTTGGTCTCCTAATATGACATGTCACACATATACATATTTAATATATATCTACATCGCATGCAAATATATATACATATCTAGTATGTGTATAAGCAATTACACCAGATGATCATGGACCACAACCTAATATGATTAGGCCTGAGCCAGTAGGCCTAATCACTCACATCAAGATCTATGTGTGCAACGGTGCATCTCCATGCCCTGTGATCGTCCTTTTCGTCCTTGTCGGTTCCGTCGACATCTTGATGCATCTTCATGCATCACGATCGTCCGTCTCGTGGGTCCCGCTATCGCATCCACGCTCCCGCTGTGCCTCCTTATGTGATTACAACTTAATCATAGGCACGTAGGCCCGACAATAAATGAGAAATATAATGGAGGTTGGCACACCTCAATAATAATAATCACAAGTACACACATCACACGGTCCATGATCATCCGTCCACACATCATACATCACATGTATAAATAATCATCATCATGTAGGACTACTAGATAATAATAATAAAAAAAATAATAATCAACTAAACCTTTTAATTAATTAATATTTTATGAAATCAGGGACATTATAGGGAATTTCTGCATTCATAGGGGTATTTTCGTAATTTGGACAAAAGACATAAACTGGAATTTCACAAATTCCGAGGGGCAAAACTATCTTTTGCCCAGAAAACCCTAATGCCCTTTCCCCTTTTCGCTGCTACCGCCGCCGCTACCCTGCCGGCGGCGGCCTATGCAGTGGGGCGAGGGCACTACCCTCGCCTACAGGCGGCACGCCCGCTGGCAGCACTGTCGCTGTGGGTGGGCGCCCCTTTCGGGCGCCGCCGCCTCCGCAGGCTATGCTGCACGCACGTAGATCGAGGGCAGCAACTGTTGCTGCCCTTCCTTGTTTTTGCGTCAAGAATTTTGACGTCAAAATTCTTCCTAAACACAACACACGCAGTTCAAAACCAATCATTCGCACGAACAACCTGGCTTTGATACCACTGTAAGGAAATCCTTGGGGGCGACATCATATGCGCAGCGGAAGAACCAGAAAAATAAAATCCCCAATTCCCAAACAGATGTTCGTCGTCGTGTGAAAATTGGTATGAAAAAATCCGCGAAACATGAAACTGCGTATAGAGTAGATTGTGTTACCTAGGGAGATCGTATATCCCTGTTTCCTTGCAGATCCTTAGGAGAGGGTGAAGGAGGTCAAGCGTCCTCCTCTCTAGCGGTGATCCACAGAGCAGGGTTACGACGACGCTCCTCAAAACTCCAGACCTACTCTGAGGTGGAGATGGAGAGGAGAATAGAAAAAGGCAACCAAAAGCTCCCTAGCCCATGGGGCTCTGAATCCCTCCTATTTATAGAGGTCCCCTGTCAAACCCTTGTTAGGATCAAGAGCACTAAGAGGGGGGGGTGAATTAGTACAGCGGAAAACTTTCTGCGATTAAAACGAAACTACGTTCTAACGATAAAAAACGATTTCTATTTGAAAGCCGATTCTAAGAATACTTTAACTTATGATCAAGCAAGATGATATTAAAGTCAATCTATGAAGGCAGTTTGCAGTTATGATGAAAACCAGAATATAAGCGTAAACTGAAATACGACGTCCGTACGAAGAAACCGATTTACGTCTAAATGCTGATTCGTAAATCACTTGATTAGGCGAGATGTTGTTTAAGCAAGGGTATAAAGGTAGTTTGTAGTTATGGTAAAAATCAAAACGTAAACGTAATCTGAAATATGATGATCGTACGAAAAAGCAGATTTACGTCTAAACGCTGATTCGGAAAGTGCAAAGCTTGAAACCCGATCGTATATGCGCAGAAAGCAGTAAGCTTCAGAGGAGATTTTCAGTAAAGATAATATGCTCAAAGTAAATGCAAACCGACATTTAGAGTGGTTTGGTCAATCTTGACCTACTCCACTTTTGGCTTCCTCCACCGACGAGGTCACCTACATCAACTAGAGGCCTTCCTTCAATAGGTGAAGGCCAACCACCCTTTTATATTTTCACTCCTTTTGACGGACTTAGGAGACAACCTTTACAGAAGTTTTCTCTCCTCTCTTTACAACTCAGAACTTGGAAGAAAAGAGGTAGAAGAACTTTTGGCCTTTACAACAATTTTGAGCTCTAAGAATCACAGAAAAAGATCAAGATTTTGGTGTATGTCTATGCTCTTTCAGTGCTGAATGGGTGGGGTATTTATAGGCCCCATCCCAGTTCAAATTTGGAGCTCAAAGCTATCAAATCCCGGAATTTCGGGATCAGGTGGTTGCACCTCCTGACTAGAGCGGTTGCACCGCTTGGCAGAGCTCGAAGACCGAGCTCAAGCGGTGCTACCTCTCTGTGAGGGGAGGTTGCACTGCCTAGTCTCGCTTGGAGATTGAGCCCAGGCGGTTGCACCTCCTGTATGAGGCGGTTGCACTGCCTGCCAGAGCTCGAAGACCGAGCTCAAGCGGTGCTACCTCTCTGTCAGGGGAGGTTGCACCGCCCAGTCTCGCTCGAAGACTGAGCCCAGGCGGTTGCACCTCCTGGCTGGGGCGGTTGCACCGCCCAGTCTCCCTGGGAGACTTAGCCCAGGCGGTGCTACCTCCTGGCTTGGGCGGTTGCACCGCCCAGTGCAATAAGGGTCCGAATGGGTAGATCCATTCAGCCCAACTTGGGTTTTTCAGGGGCCCAATTGCCCCAAGATTAAGCAAATGGGATCACCTCCCATTTCCAACTTAATCATTGTGCTAACTACGATAAATCCTAAGATAATTTCTGCAGCTTGCTCCGGTACGTCAATCGCTTCTTCCGGCGAGTTTCCGACGAACTTCCGTCGATCAATCGATGAACCATCGGTGATGCTCCTGCGGACTTCTGGCAAACTCCTGGACTTGCGACGATCCACTTGTCGAGTTCCGACGAGCTTCTTTTGGCAAGCTTATGGACTTCTCGGATTTGTTCCCGCAGAACCTCCGACGACTGTCCGAACTTCCGTCGAACTCTCGAACTCCCAACGTGATCATTGTCTTGACTCTGGCACAACTTCTGCTGCATGTCTTTCTTCCATCATAGTTAATCCTGCACACTTAAAACAAAACTTCGATTGAGACAATAATCCTAAGCAATTAACCAAGTTGTCCGACATGTCATTGGTCCCTCGACGCTTCGTCCGATTCTTCGGCGCATCGTCCTCTCCTGCAGCCTATTGCCCAATCGGCTAGTTGACTCCGTAACTCCGATATCCTTGGCACAATACCCGCCCTTCTTAGCCCGATGCCCGAGTCCATGACCCGAAGCCTTCTGTCGATATGTCGACCGATCCACCGGCCCGACGTCCAATCTTCTGACATGTTCCTTCGGCACAACATGATTTTCCTGCTTTAATTGTCTCATCCTGTTCGAAGCATCCTGCGTCACTCAAAACGCAGATTAAATCATAAACATATATCAAGTAGTTTCATCTTCAAAATACGAGATTCAACAATCTCCCCCTTTTTGATGATGACAACCACTTGATGACGGAGTTAAACTTAACTCCCGGAGTTTAAACAAACTCCCCCTATCAATATGCCATATTGATAAAACCTTGAATTCAAACTGAATTCAATTCATTGCAATATTCATCATGAATACTTGCAACTCGTCATCATGAACTTATGCATAAACTTATGCATAACATGTCATGTCATAAGCATACTTCTCCCCCTTTGTCATCAACAAATAGGAGAAGTACCACAATCAAGTGTTTGTGATATTGGTTCAACTCATTGCATGAAAAACATAATATCAAGTTTTATCATCATGCAAGTTTGCTAATATGAAATATCAACATGAAAAATTGTGATGTAAGCTTTTGATATCATAACGCAAACATTTCAAGTGTTTATCAATTGTAGCATTTCATCACATGGTAAGATATCAATGTGTAAAATTACGATGCAAGTTCTTGACATCTTAACACATGATGCAGACATGGCATAATGCAAATTTGGCAATCATAGCATCAGTGTTCATAGCATCAATTCATATATTTCTCCCCCTTTGTCATCAACAAAAAGGAGAACGATATAAGCAAATTTTAAATACAAGTGCGATACCATAAGCAGGTTCATGTCATTTTTCAACAAAAAGTGATAAGATACCAAATATTCAAACATTTCAAGGAAAACATGACATGGAGATAGCTTTGAAAACTTCTTCCATTTTATTTGTTATTTTCTTTTTGCATGATGGAGGAAAGCTATTTCTGAGCTTACTTGAATGAAGTTAAAATCGATAAGATATTAAAGCACGCTTCAGTTTTACAAGTATCAAGATATGTATCAAATCCTTGTACGTAAAAATGACTTTATTTTTCAAGAAGGAATTTATAAGCAGGAATCATTTCATCAAATCCATTTCTCAAAACAAAATATTGTTCACATGATAAGTGTATAAGAGATGTATTTGCTGATTGATTCCATGTATAAAAAATTAATGATATGAATTAAACTTAATATGACATATGCTTATTAAGTCTGGAAGAGGATAATTCGAAAATCCAATTGTTAGGATGCCAATAGTTAAGAGAATCCGAAAATGAAATTAACACTTTCATGCATTCGGACAGGGTTGTGCTATTGATTTTCAAATATAATCATGAAGATAAGACATGCTCATGATCATGATAGTCCGATAGCAAGTTTACAATATACAAGCTAGCAAAAATTTTCAACATTTTAAGACACGAAAGCTAGCAATTTTCTCTTTGAGAAATGCACATTAGCAACTCTTTCTCCCCTTATGTCATTGGGAAAGAGAAGGGAAGACCCTTTACATTAATTTCTAAATCATGACAAGGGAAGGTTTCAATCTTATTTCTGCATCATTATATTTTCAAATTCGAACATGCACAATTTCAAAAAACTTGTATTTCATTAATGCATGATACTGAATAAATCAATCAATATTATGAGCATATCATACATGATACTTAAATTTTTAACTATTTATCAACATTTTAATCATGATACCAAACATTCATCATTTAGAGTATTCATGACATTAAATCAACATACATCATTTTAGTAACAACTTATAGCATTTTAAATCATGATTTACATCATATGCAATACATCACATCATAATTAAAAAGCTCAAGTATTGCATGCATCATTGCAAATCATAAATGCTTCATATCATGATGGTATCAATTTTGTCAAATTATATCTTACCATGCATGATCATAACTTTTCATTTGTATTCATCAAAACAAATTGATGAATATCTCATGTATTCATATCATCACATAAGGAATATCAAGAAGAGTTGGTAATGAGATTTACGAATCATGTAGAAAAATTATGAATCTTAAGAGACATATTATGATTCTTTTTAGATAACTCAAATAGCAAAAGGAAAGAATCACAATAAGTTATTTTGAATTATAAAAAGAATTCTCAAGTTATAATTCCAAGAAATCACGATTCATTTTAATAAATTTCAATAAGAACACATCATCAAAATCTCAACATTACTTTCAAGAGATTCAAAATGGCATAGATAATTTTATTGATCTCTTAGTGAAAAAGTCAATACGGTAGAGAAAAATAAATTTTCAAGAAAAATACTTTTCTCTTTTTAGTTATTTTAGTTCATATGACTTTATTTCATCTATGCCAAATATGTAGCATGTTTTAAAATCGAAAGTGCAAGTTTTATTACGACAAAGATCAATAAGGCACTTTCATTACCGTGAAAATCGAAAATCGCAAGATTCATCATCCATAATTATAAAACCAATAAACACGATTTTTAAAATCTCATGCATGGAATAAAATCATGGTATCAAAACATCATTATATCATCAAGCATGATTTCATATTTTCAATCAAAATCATTTTGTTTGTTTATCATAAAATATGTATTTTTCATGATTATTTTCAAAATTACTAGCATGATCATAAATTTTGCATTTTCATCATATATATATAATTTATTTTTTTTAACATGTAATTTTCATGAAAATTAATTCTATATTAAAAAGAAAATGTATTATGAAGAGCGTCATGTAATTTCGAAATAATTCAAGAGAGTTGAGTTACTTACCTTGTAGTCGAGGCCCGTCAAAGCCTAATTTGCCGTTTCACCTTTGGAAGTTCTTGATTCATCCTTGGTTGCCTTCCTCTTCTTTGGCCTCTTCCTTCGTTCAAGTTCGTTGTCTATTTTAGATTTTTGTTTAATAAACTTATTAAGATTTAGTGTTCAAAGTTCAAGTTCATCATTGTCCTCATCACTTGAGTCATCGCTCAAGTGGCATTCATTTGTTCGGAGTTCCAAATCCTTCCTGTTCTTTGGAAAGTGATTGTGTTCAACATGTTCATCATGTGCATTGTGCACCATTTCATATGTCATCAACGAACCAATTAGTTCTTCAAGTGGTAAGTTGTTTAGGTTTTTAGCTTCTTGTATTGCAGTTACTTTTGAATCCCACTTCTTAGAAAGAGAACGCAAAATCTTGTTTATGAGTTCAAAATCCGAAAAACATTTTCCAAGAGCTCTTAAACTATTGATGACATCCGTGAAACGGGTGTACATGTCGCATATAGTCTCGCTTGGTTGCATTTGAAAAAGCTCAAAATCATGCAATAAGAAGTTAACTTTCGAGTCTTTAACTCTACTAGTTCCCTCGTGCATGATTTCAAGTGTTCGCCAAATGTCAAAAGCCATTTCGCACGTAGAAATCCGATTGAACTCATTTTTGTCCAAAGCGCAAAATAAGGCATTCATAGCCTTTGTGCACCATTCATAGTTCCAAATCCTTCCTGTTCTTTGGAAGGTGATTGTGTTCAACATGTTCATCATGTGCATTGTGCACCATTTCATATGTCATCAACGAACCAATTAGTTCTTCAAGTGGTAAGTTGTTTAGGTTTTTAGCTTCTTGTATTGCAGTTACCTTTGAATCCCACTTCTTAGAAAGAGAACGCAAAATCTTGTTTATGAGTTCAAAATCCGAAAAACATTTTCCAAGAGCTCTTAAACTATTGACGACATCCGTGAAACGGGTGTACATGTCGCATATAGTCTCGTTTGGTTGCATTTGAAAAAGCTCAAAATCATGCAATAAGAAGTTAACTTTCGAGTCTTTAACTCTACTAGTTCTCTTGTGCGTGATTTCAAGTGTTCGCCAAATGTCAAAAGCCATTTCGCACGTAGAAATCCGATTGAACTCATTTTTGTCCAAAGCGCAAAATAAGGCATTCATAGCCTTTGTGTTTAAAGAAAAATACTTCTTCTCTAAATCCGACCATTCGTTCATCGGTTTAAAGGGAAGTTAAAAACCGTTTTCAATGATATTCCATAAATCTAAATTCGTAGAAATCAAGAAAACTCTCATTCGAGTTTTCCAATAAGTGTAGTCCAATCCGTTCAACAACGGTGGATGAAAGACCGAAAAGCCCTCTTGAAAGCCATGAAGAGCCATTTCTCTCGGGTGTAAATCCGAAATGAGAAAAACCGGGCTCTGATACCAATTGTTAGGATCAAGAGCACTAAGAGGGGGGGGGTGAATTAGTACAGCGGAAAACTTTCTGCGATTAAAACGAAACTGCATTCGAACGATAAAAACGATTTCTGTTTGAAAGCCGATTCTAAGATTACTTTACTTAAGATCAAGCAAGATGATGTTAAAGTCAATCTATGAAGGTAGTTTGCAGTTATGATGAAAACCAGAATATAGGCGCAAACTGAAATACGACGTTCGTACGAAAAACTGATTTACGTCTAAATGCTTATTCGTAAATCACTTGATTAGGCGAGATGCTATTTAAGCAAGGGTATAAAGGCAGTTTGTAGTTATGGTAAAAATCAAAACGTAAACGTAATCTGAAATACGATGATCGTACGAAAAAGCAGATTTACGTCTAAACGCTGATTCGAAAGTGCAAAGCTTGAAACCCAATCGTATATGCGCAGAAAGCAGTAATCTTCATAGGAGGTTTGCAATAAAGATAATATGCTCAAATTAAATGCAAACCGAGATTTAGAGTGGTTCGGTCAATCTTGACCACTCCACTTTTGGCTTCCTCCACCGACGAGGTCACCGATGTTAACTAGAGGCCTTCCTTCAATAGGCGAAGGCCAACCACCCTTTTACAGTTTCAATCCTTTCGACGGGCTTAGGAGACAACCCTTACAGAAATTTTCTCTCCTCTCTTTACAACTCAAAGCTTTGAAGAACAGAGGGAGGAGAACTTTTGGCCTTTACAATAATTTTGAGCTCTATGAATCACAGAAAAAGATCAAGATTTCGGTGTATGTCTGTGCTCTTTCAGGGCTGAATGGGTGGGGTATTTATAGGCCCCAACCCAGTTCAAATTTGGAGCTCAAAACTATCAAATCCCGGAATTCCGAGATCAGGCGGTTGCACCTCTTGACTGGAGCGGTTGCACCGCCTGGTAGAGCTCGAAGACCGAGCTCAGGCGGTGCTACCCCTCTGTCAGGGGAGGTTGCACCGCCCAGTCTCGCTTGAAGACTGAGCCCAGGCGGTTGCACCTCCTGACTGAGGCGGTTGCACCGCCTGCCAAAGCTCGAAGACCGAGCTCAAGCGGTGCTACCTCCCTAACAGGGGAGGTTGCACTGCCCAGTCTCGCTCGGAGACTGAGCCCAAGCGGTTGCACCTCCTGGCTGGGGCGGTTGCATCGCCCAGTCTCCCCAGGTGACTTAGCCCAGGTGGTGCTACCTCCTGGCTTGGGCGGTTGCACCGCCCAATGCAATAAGGGTCCAAATGGGTAGATCCATTCGGCCCAACTTGGGTTTTTCAGGGGCCCAATTGCTCCAAGATTAAGCTAATGGGATCACCTCCCATTTCTAACTTAATCATTGTGCTAACTACAATAAATCCTAAGACAATTTCTGTAGCTTGCTCCGGTACGTCAATCGCTTCTTCCGGTGAGTTTCCGGCGAACTTCCGTCGATCAACCGATGAACCCTCGGTGATGCTCCTGCGGACTTCCGTCAAACTCCTGGACTTGCGACGATCCACATGGCGAGTTCCGACGAGCTTCTTTTGACAAGCTTATGGACTTCTCGGATTTGTTCCCGTAGAACCTTCGACAACTGTCCGAACTTCCGTCGAACTCTCGAACTCCAAACGTGATCATTGTCTTGACTCCGGCACAACTCCTGCTGCATGTCTTTCTTCCATCGTAGTTAATCCTGCACACTTAAAACAAAACTTCGATCGAGACAATTAATCCTAAGCAATTAACCAAGTTGTTCGGCATGTCATTGGTCCCTCGATGCTTCGTCCGATTCTTCGGCGCATCGTCCTCTCCTGCAGCCTATTGCCCAATCGGCCAGTTGACTCCGCAACTCCGATCTCCTAGGCACAATACCTGCCCTTCTCGGCCCGATGCCCGAGTCCACGGCCCGAAGCCTTCTGTCGATACGTCGACCGATCCACCGGCCCGACGTCCAATCTTCTGACATGTTCCTTCGGCACAACATGATTTTCCTACTTTAATTGTTTCATCCTGATCGAAGCATCCTGCGTCAATCAAAATGCAGATTAAATCATAAGCATATATTAAGTAGTTTTATCATCAAAATACGAGATTCAACAACCCTAATGGGTCCTCCCCTAGTTGGTATTGGATCTTCATCCAATAAGACAAGGGCTCCGTCGGATATCTCATATCCGAACCTTTATTCATCGCAATGCCTACCATATGTGTGTGACCCTCTAGGCCCAATATCGAGCTGGCTGTGAGTCATACCTGTCCGAACTCCTTCTAACTCAGTGAATTATTATCTCTGTAATAATTCACTTGACTCATCGACTACGGATGTACTAGGCCACTACGCCGTAGTCCCCAAACGATACAGGGGAATCCAATCCATTGGACCTGTCTGTCCTCAGTTACCGTGTACCTATAGTCCCTCATCCATCTAATATACCAGAGACCGTATATCGAGCATGGTGTTGTCAGACCCACACGGTTTCTTCTCGAGTCTCGCTCTAATCGGATTCTCCTAGAGAACTCTTTCTCTCTTAACCCGAATGACCCTAGCTAGGGATTAGTCTGAGCAAGAACACATGGGATATTCCTCTCATGACACCGAGAGTGGATGATCCTCTATCAATACTCAATAGCCCTCGTAAGGTCGACTACCACTCCCAATGATCAGCTGTACTAGATCTGGGACAGCCAAACCTATAAGTCTGGTATCAAAGAGTGGAGCACTCATACAGGACATCCTTGGTGTCTCAAGTCTAAGGACCAGATACACCACTAGGACTACAAAATCGTTGTTTGATAATAAGGCATCATCAACCATCCAGCATTCCGTAAGCTGATCAATCATTGAACTCATTCTCCAATGAGCACCTGTACTGTATCCCTAGTGTCCCTACACAAGCAGCTATGAGACCAGCTGCATCCATCATATGGACGGGTATACAGCACACCATTATTGTGATCTCATCACAATCCGATTCCCATTGCACAGATCCAAGGACATCACAATATATACATGCATATATGCAATAGTTAATATAAAGTGATAAATACCAAAATCTAATAAGCAAAAAGATTCTGTGTCAAGTCACACGTGCCATCACTCACGTGATTGGCTTGTTGGGCACCTATGACTAGCAATCTCCCACTTGACCTAAAGCCAATCACTTATGTGTTTGATCCCCAATAGACCCCTGTGATGCTCAAAGACAATATGAGACAACGGTTTTGTTAGTGGATTTGCAATGTTATCTTCTGATGGAACTCTTTCCATTGCTACATCTCCTTGGGTTACGATATCTTTGATCAAGTGGAACCTCCTCAAAATATTCTTAAAATTCTTATGAGACTTGGGTTCCTACGCTTGAGCAATCGCCCTATTGTTTTCGCAATATAAGAAAATCAGCCCCACACTACCCGGCACGACTCTTAAATCTGTGATGAACTTCTTCACCCAGACTCCTCCTTTGCTGCATTTGGTGCAGCAATGTACTCTACCTCTGTGGTCGAGTTAGCAGTAGTATCTTCCTTGGAACTCTTCCAGCACATTGCTCCTCCATTCAAGGTGAATATATACACCGAATTCGACTTGCTATCATCAATATCAGACTAAAAACTTGAGTCTGTGTAGCCTTCAACCCTGAGGCTACTACCTCCATATACTAGTAAAAGATCCTTAGTGTTGAAATCTCGAATTTTGATGATGAAGTCAATTGTCATTTGTTATCTAATCCATATGTTGAGATAAGTGTGCAGGATTAACTATGATGGAAGAAAGACATGCAGCAGGAGTTGTGCTGGAGTCAAGACCTTGATCACGTTAGGAGTTTGAGAGTTCGACGGAAGTCCGGACGGTCGTCGGAGGTTCTACGGGAACAAATCCGAGAAGTCCAGGAGCTTGCCAATGAAGCTCGTCGGAACTCACCAAGTAGATCGTCACAAGTCTAAGAGTTTGTTGGAAGTCCGCCGGAGTATCGCCGAAGGTTCATCGGATGTTCGCCGGAAGTTCACCGGAAGCTCGTCGGAAGAAGTGATTGACGCACCGGAGCAAGTTGTAGTAAATGTCTTAAGAAATATCATATTTAGCATGTAGATTAAGTTAGGAATAGGAGGTGATCCCATTAACTTAATTTGTGGGCAATTGGGCCCTTGATAGACCCAAATTGTGCCGAATGGATCAACTCATTCGGACTAGAATTCCTGCTAGGCGGTGGCACCGCCCAAGAGATGGTCTCCAAGGAAAGCTGGGCGGTGGCACCGCCTGGGCTCAGTCGCGGTGGCACCACTTGGGCTCAGTCTCTGAGCGAGACTGGGTGGTGCAACTGCCAATGTCAAGCGGTGGCACCGCCCAGAGGCTCGGAGACTGAGCTGCCAGGCTGTTGTACCACCCTAGTCTGGAGGTAGTACCGCCAAGATCTCGGAAATCCGGGAAATGTCATTTTTGAGCTCCAAATTTAAACTAGTTTGGGGCCTATATATACCCCACCCTTTCATGCATGAAAGGGCACCGAAAATCTAATCTTACTTTGTGATTTGTAGAGCTCAAAAGTGTTGTAAAGGCTAGAAGTTCTCCTCCCTCTTTTCTTCCAAGTTTTTGAGATTTCAAGAGAGGAGAGAAATTCTATAAGGGTTGTCTCCTAAGCTCATCAAAAGGAGTGAAACTATAAAAGGGTGGTTGGTCTTCGCCTATTGAAGAAAGGCCTCAAGTGGACGTCGGTGACCTCATCAGAGGAGGAAGCCAAAAGTGGATGTAGGTCAAGATTGACCGAACCACTCTAAATCTCGATTTGCATTTACTTTATGTTCTCTATCTTAACTGCAAATTGTCTCCATAGCTTTACTTTAACTATATTTCGCCTAATCTAAGTTAAAGAAACTTCCGAATAAGCTTTCATACCAAAATTTCTTTTATCATACGAACGTCGTATTTCGGTTTACAATTACATTATGTTCTCTATCTTAACTGCAAACTGTCTCTATATCTTTACTTTAACTGCATCTCACTTGATCACAAGTTTAAGTGATTTTCGAATCGGCTTTCTTA
This sequence comes from Musa schizocarpa, assembly GCA_900464855.2. Taxonomy (NCBI): domain Eukaryota; kingdom Viridiplantae; phylum Streptophyta; class Magnoliopsida; order Zingiberales; family Musaceae; genus Musa; species Musa schizocarpa. The sequence goes on from LS990917.1 coordinate 17,856,518, forward strand.
CCGAAATCGTCTTTATCGTATGAACATCATTTTAAATCGTCGAAAGTTTTTCGCTGCACTAATTCACCCCCTCTTAGTGCTCTTGATCCTAACAATTGGTATCAGAGCGGGGTTAACTCTCAAATGGAAATGGATTAAAACCTAAGAGAGATGGCATATGCTGGAAACCAAGAGGGCCACTCTATTACACATCCACCCATGTTCAATGGGACGGACTACACCTATTGGAAGACCCGAATGAGGATCTTCCTTATTTCAATGGATTTTGAACTTTGGAATCTTATCGAAAATGGATTTTCGAAGTCTTCTCTTCCAATGATCGATTGGAATGAATTGGAGAAGAAGACTTTCGCTCTTATTGCAAAGGCTATGAATGCCTTATATTGTGCGCTTGATAAAAATGAGTTCAATCGTGTTTCGGTTTGAGAAACCGCGTTTGATATTTGGCCTACACTCGAAGTGACTCACGAGGGCACAAGTAGAGTGAAAGAGTCAAAAGTCAATCTTTTGATATATTCTTTTGAACTTTTTCGAATGAAATCGAGCGAGACTATTGGCGACATATACACCCGTTTCACGGATGTCGTCAATGGTCTAAAAGGACTCAGCAAAAGTTTTTCAGATTTTGAGCTCGTAAATAAGATTCTGAGATCCCTTCCTAAGAGTTGGGACCCTAAAGTCACTGCTATTTAAGAGGCTAAAGATTTAAACAAGTTCCCTCTTGAAGAACTAATCGGGTCATTAATGACCTATGAAATGACTTGCAAGGCTCATGAAGAGCAAGAAGACATCCTTCCAAAGAACAGGAAGGATATGACACTTAGAACTTTAGATGACCACTTGAGAGAAAACTCAAGTGATGAGGAATGTGACGATGACTTGGCACTTCTAACAAGGAAATTTAAAAAATTAATTAAGAGAAACAAATTTAAAAATGACATAAAAAATAAATTTGAACCAAAAAAGGACCAAGTTATTTGCTACGAGTGCAAAAAGCTAGGACACTACAAAAGTGATTGTCCCCAAGCCAAAAAGAGAACATCAAAGAAGAAGGCACTCAAAGCAACGTGGGATGACTCGAGCACATCCGAAGAAGAGGAGTCCAACATCGAGCAAGTTGCTCATTATGCCCTAATGGCCATCGGAGAGGAGGTAACAAATATAATTGATGCAGATTTATCATTTGATGAATTATTAAATCCCTTCCGTGACTTATTTGATGAATGCAAAATAATTAGTAGAAAATATAAATTGCTGAAAAATAAGCATGATAGTCTTGTTAGCAATTTTGATAAATTAAAAACTGAATATCATGATAGTTTAGCTCAATGTGAAAAATGCCATGATCTAAAAACTCTCCAAAAGGAGAATTTGCTACTTATGGACGCCTTGAAGAAATTTGAGGTTGGTAGCAAGTCTTTGAACATGATCCTTACAAATAAGGGTCACGTTCCTAAAAGAAGTGGAATCAGATTTGTGAGAAGTCCTCACCAAAATCCAACCACCTTCATAAAAGGCCCTATCTTACATGTTTAGCACCAAAGCAAATGTAACTTTTGTTATAAACATGGACATAAAACATATCATTGTCCATTCAAAAAAATTAGCCCAAACAAACTGATTTGGGTTCCTAAAGAAATCATGATAAACTCTATGCAACATGATAAATAATGTAGATCAGTTTTTGAGGCACCCAAAAGTAAATGGGTACCTAAAAATCACCACTTCTTGTAGAAACATACACCATCAAAAGCTAGGAGCAAGAGATAATATCCTGCTTTTTGGGTATTCGATATTCATGACTCGAGATCCAAAAGAACACGTAATGCTCTCTAGCCTAAATAGTAAAAAGAGGTTTAGAAAATTAATATTACAGAGTAATTCTAATACAATCCTATTTGATCCCTCAGATTTTGAAACTCATAATTCTCCCTTCACATACCGTTCAGATTTTTGAACTCATCGAATTGATTTCTTCTTTACCTTCGGATCCAACTATATCATGAACTTACGTCTTGCAAGCAAAGTTTGTCATAAACTTGCGAAGCTTACCAACTTGGATAATAAGTTATGAATATATCTAAAATTGTATATGACATTTAAAGTAGAATATGCACGTCACAAGATCTATCTTGAACGTACGAAATTTCTTATCTTGAAATGGAAACTCTTACATAATTACGAAAGTAAAGTTGATTGCTCCACAAATGAAAACTCTCATCAAGTCGAAAACATCCAAATCAGCCCATACAACCCCCAAACAAATGCTCACTGCCTGTAGGCAGTGGCACCACCCAACTGGCGGTAGCACCGTCGACTGTCATGGGTTGCAAGCGATTGCACCGCCCAGCCAACGGTGCCATCGCCCGCAACTTTGCCCCCTTTTAAACTGAGCTAGGGCTGGTGGTGGAACCGACCCCAACTCACTCCCCTCTCCTTCTAGCAGCTCCTACACTTCTCCACCTCCATTTCTTCCCTTTAGCTGCCCAAATACTGCTCATTTCAAAGCAAAGATCAATAATCTCTCATTCTCTTGAAGATCTCACTTAAGGTATTCACTAAGAAGCTTTTGATTTCTGTTTACTCTTGCTCATTACTATCTTCTTAAATAGCAGTAGTTATGGGCTCTAGAAGATCCTCTAGGGACAAAGGGAAGAGGAGATTAGAAGAAGACTTTGATTCCACCCTTTTCGATTCAAAACCTCATGCCCAAAAATTTGCTTCCATAGAATTTAGAAATGTCCATAAGGGAAAGTATATTGATCTAACTGAACTAAGTAATTTAGAGACAATTCAATGGTTTATAAATTTAGATCTACTCCCAATACTACAAATTAGTGAACCCATCTACCCAAGATTTGTTAGGTTGTTTTACAACAATCTACAAGTAGATGAAGAAGAAAGAGTGTCTACCTATCTCTTTAGACAACACATTTTCATTATGGATAGATTCATTTGCAACATGATAGGCATTCCTGTAAAAGATAAAGGTCTTTATTTTAGAGGATTGTGAGATGATGAAACAGTTGGGACAACCTACGTCGAAGCCTTAGGAACAATTTTCGGTAATCCCAACTTAGTGATAGTTCCTAAAAGCTGTGAGCATCTACTAGCACTAAACACTAAAGTACTTCATCATATTCTAACTATTATCATTCTCCCTAAATAATACCATCATGATGAAGTGAGCCAAATGAAATTAGGAACTATGTATTGGATCATTAAAGGACATAACATTTGTTTTGGTTACCTTATCCAACAGAACATGATAGAAATATCAAAGAAAGATATGATGCTTCCATATGGTGGTATAATCACTAGAATACTTAAAGCCTACGATATTCCAATATCACCCGACGAAGAGGTAATAAAAGTAAATAGGTTTCGCATAATAAATAAAAATCTACTTCACCGATTGAGATGTCTTTATAGAAACGGTAATTAGGTTAGAATGCCTAGAAGAACCTAAACCAGAAACACTAATTTTAGGGGTACTCAATCTCTTCCGATTTGTCCCTTTGAGGAAACACATCAATTTAAGCAAGCTCCTGCATCATCTATCGAAGACATAGGGATTCGAATGGACCGAATTGAACAAAGATAATATCGGCTTGAACATCGACAAGATCAAATCCTATCTAAGCTGCAGTAAATTCATTGACAATTTGACTCTTTATTTAGGCATTTTAATTTTTCACCTCCTGAATGAGCTTGTATATGTAAATGTGATCACAATTTCTTCTTGTCTTGTTGTAATAATTATGTTGTTGTAAACTCTTTTTGCTACTCACCTTGATCACAATGGCCCTTGCCTTTATAACTACTAATCCTTAATATGCTTTGCTTAATGTATTATTTGGTGAGCATATGCAGAGTTAGGAGTATTTATGTAGATTGAATATCGTTTTCGGATTTTCCTTGAACTCTTTACACTACTCGTTTTCAAAATTTTCTTGATCACTTAAGTTTCACGTTGAGATTGAATGCTTCTATAACATACTTACTTTATAAGTTGAAAATCTTGTGCCTTGATTTCCATGATGAGCATGTTCTACTCTCATTGTGATTAGAGAAGATTCATGCATCGAATTCTTAATCCTTGAGCACTACAAAATTGTGTTTGAATGCATGAACTTGTTAAGATTATTTTTCGGATTTTTTTGATCAAATCACTTAATTACCATGATGATTTTACGCAATTACATGCCTTAATTACATGTTGGAAATTATGTGTTTTGGATACAAAAATTTTCACGATAATAAGCATGTTTTATCTTCATGATTAAATTTGAAAATCTATAGCAAAACCTCATCCGAATGCATAAAAGTATTAAATTTCATTTTCGGATCTTCTTGATCCTAACAATAAGATTTTCTCGATACATTATTCTCTTCCGGACTTAATAAACATATGTCATATTGAGTTTTTGATTCATATCATTGATTTTTGACATATGGAATCAACTAACAATTGCATCTCTCATAGACTTATCATGTGAAAAATATCTTTCGAGAAATGGATTTGATGATTGCTTCTTATATCTTTAGAGAAATAGTTTTACGTGCAAGGATTTGATTCACACACATATCTTGATTCTTGTAAAAATGAAATGTGCTTTAATATCTTATCAATTTTAACTTCATTCGAGTAAGCTCACAAATGGCTTTCCTCCTTCATACAAAAAGATAATAACAAATAAAGAGGAAGAAGCAATAAAAATCATCTCCATGTCTTGTTTTCCTTGAGATATTTGTATAATTGGTATCCTATCACTCATTATTGAAAAATGACATAAACCTAGTTAAAATTTGCTAATATCGTTCTCCTTTTTGTTTATGACAAAGGGGGAGAAATATATGAATTGATGCTATGAGTGTCATATTTGAATGAGAAATATATGAATTGATGAGTGCCATATTTGAATTTAATGCTATATAAATTGATGCTATGAATGCCATATTTGAATTTGAAATATGTTAAGGTATCAAAATTTTGCATCGAAATATATGATAAATTGGTGATAGAATTGCTATGATTGCCATATTTGCACTATGCTATATTTGCACTATGTTATTGCCATATTTGCACTATGTTAAGATATCTAGAGCATACATCGCAATTCTACAAATTGATATGTGATGACATGCTATGATTGCTAAACCCTTGAAACGTTTGTATTATGTTAAGATATCAAGAACTTACATCACAGTCTTACATTTTGATATCTTACCATATGATGAATTGCTACGATTGCTATCTTTCACATTTGAAATGTAAAACCTGAAAATGGGTGTCAAACCTTGACATCATTTTCAGAGAAATACATCATGATAGAAATCATGATGGGAGTATTGATAAGGTTAAACGATCTAAACTTATCAATATGTCTCTTGAATTCAAAGGCTTTGAATTCAAGAATGGCTTATCTCAAGTATGACATATAGATAGGGGGAGTTAAGGTTAACTCCGTTATCAATTGATTGTCATCATCAAAAAGGGGGAGATTGTTGAAATCTTAGATTTTGATGATGAAGTCAATTGTCATTTATTATTTAATCTATATGCTGAGATAAGTGTGCAGGGTTAACTATGATGGAAGAAAGACATGCAGCAGGAGTTGCGCCGGAGTCAAGACCTTGATCACGTTGGGAGTTCGAGAGTTCGACGGAAGTCCGGACAGTCGTCAGAGGTTCTGCGGGAACAAATCAGAGAAGTCCAGGAGCTTGCCAAAGAAGCTCGTCGGAACTCGCTAAGTGGATCGTCGCAAGTCTAGGAGTTTGCCGGAAGTCCGCCGGAGCATCGCCGAAGGTTCGTCGGATGTTCGTCGGAAGTTCGTTGGAAGCTCGCCGGAAGGAGCAATTGATGCACCGAAGCAAGTTGCAATAAATGTCTTAAGAAATATCATAGTTAGCATGTAGATTAAGTTAGGAATGGGAGGTGATCCCATTAACTTATTTTGGGGGCAATTAGGCCCTTGATATACCCAAATTGGGCCGAATGGATCAACCCATTCGGACCAGAATTCCTGCCAGGCGGTGGCACCACCCAGGAGATGGTCTCCCAGGAAAGCTGGGCGGTGGCAGCGCCTGGGCTCAGTCTCCGAGTGTGACTGGGCGGTGCAACCACCCTAGTCAAGCGGTGGCACCGCCTGGGCTCAGTCTCCGAGCGAGATTGGGCTGTGCAACCGCCCCTCTCAGGCGGTGGCACCGCCTAGAGGCTCAGTCTCCAAGTTGCCAAGCAGTTGTACCACCCTAGTTAGGAGGTAGTACCACCAAGACCTTGGAAATCCGGGAAATGACATTTTTGAGCTCCAAATTCAAACTAGTTTGGGGCCTATATATACCCCACCCTTTCCTGCATGAAAGGGCACCGAAAATCCAATCTTACTCCGTGATTTTTAGAGCTCAAAAGTGTTGTAAAGGCTTGAAGTACTCCTCACTCTTTTCTTCCAAGTTTTGAGCTTTCAAGAGAGGAAAGAAATTCTATAAGGGTTGTCTCCTAAGCCAGTCAAAAGGAGTGAAACTATAAAAGGGTAGTTGGCCTTCGCCTATTGAAGGAAGGCCTCTAGTGGACGTAGGTGACCTAATCGGAGGAGGAAGCCAAAAGTGGATGTAGGTCAAGATTGACCAAACCACTCTAAATCTCGGTTTGCATTTACTTTCTATTCTCTATCTTAACTGCAAACTGCCTCCATAGCTTTACTTTAACTGCACTTTGCCTAATCTAAGTTAAAGCAACTTTCGAATCGGCTTTCATACCGAAATCGCTTTTATCGTACGAACGTCGTATTTCAATTTGCAATTACATTATGTTCTCTATCTTAACTGCAAACTATCTCTATATCTTTAATTTAACTGCATCTCGCTTGATCACAAGTTAAAGTGATTTTAGAATCGACTTTCTTACCAAAATCGTCTTTATGGTACGAACATCGTTTTAAATCGTCGAAAGTTTTCCGCTGCTCTAATTCACCCCCACGCCCCTCTTAGTGCTCTTGATCCTAACACTTATTCCTTCTCAAGTACTTAAGGATACACTTTACTGCTTTCTATTATTCCAAGCCTGGATCCGCCTAATACCTACTCGTGACACTAAAGCATGCGCTATATCAGGCCTAGTACATAACATGACATACATGATAGACCCTATCGTTGAGGCATAAGGTATCATATTTATGTTCGCTCTTTCTTTTGGAGTCTTTGGGGACATACTCCTAAAAAGTGATATCCCATGTCTCATCGGTATGAGACCTCTCTTAGAATTTTCTATGTCAAACCTTTTGACAATGGTTTCTTTGTATCTGGACTAGGACAAGCTAAGCATCCTCTTGGATCTGTCTCTAGAGATCTGAATCCCCAAGATATAGGATGCTTCCCCTAAGTCCTTCACGGAGAAGTGTCTAGATAACCAAGCCTTTACTATGGATAGCATTCCTACGTCATTCCCAATGATCAGGATGTCATTCACATATAACACCAAAAAGGTGATAGCGCTCCCACTTACCTTCCTGTACACACAAGGCTCATCTTCATTCTTAATGAAGTCATAAAATCTGATTACCTCATTAAATCTTATGTTCCAACTTTGGGAAGCTTACTTTAGTCCACATACACCTTATCTGGGCAGTTCTTAGACACAAATCCCTCAGATTGTATCATATACACCTCCTCCTCGAGGTTTCCATTGAGGAATGTAGTTTTCACATCCATCTGCCAGATTTTATAATCATAGTGTGCTACAATAGCCAATAGAATTCGGAAGGATTTTAGCATTGCTACGGGTGAGAATGTTTCATCATAGTCAACACCTTGCCTTTGACGATACCCCTTAGCCACTAGCCTTGCATTATAGGTCTCTACCTTTCCCTCTACTCCGATATTTTTCTTAAAGATCCACTTGCAACCGATGGGTACAATACCTTCAAGTGCATCAACTAGGTTCCAAACCTTGTTCGAGTACATAGAATACATCTTAGAATTCATGGCTTCTTGCTACTTCCTGGAGTCTATACTCATAATAGTCTCCTCGTAGGTTTGAGGATCAATGTCCTCAATATCCTCTCCTCTAATATGTCCCACATATCTCTCAGGAGGATGGGATATTCTACCAGACCTACATAAAGTTGAAACTTGTGTGTTAGGTACCTGAACAGACTCAGGCTGTAGAGTAGTGCTTAAGCTTGGTTCTCCAACCTTGCTCAACTCCATCATGCTCCCACTATCTCCGCTAAGAATGTGTTCCTTTTTAAGGAATACTACTCTCTTGGCTACAAAGACCTTTTGGTCCTTTAGATGATAGAAATAATACCCACAAGTTTCCTTGGGGTATCCCACAAACTTGTATTGCTCTGTTCTCGATTATAACTTATTAGGGTTGTGTCTTTTAACGTGGGCAGGGCAGCCCCAAATCATAATAAACTTAAGATTAGGCTTCTTCCCTTTCTATATCTCATATGGTGTAGACACTACCGACTTAGTTGGAACTCTGTTCAGAAGGTAAGCTACGGTCTCTAGGGCATATCCCCAGAATGAGATGAGTAGGTTAGCGAAACTCATCATGGACCATACCATGTCTAATAGTGTACGATTTCTCCTTTCTAAGACACCATTGAGCTGAGGTGTATAAGGAGGTGCTGATTAGGATAATATCCCTTGGTCCTTGAGGAACTAAGTAAACTCTGTACTTAAGTACTCACCTCCTCGATCTGAACGAAGAGTCTTGATACTCTTTCCAATTTGGTTCTCCACTTCATTCTTATACTCTCTGAATTTCTCAAAGGCCTCGGACTTGTACTTCATTAAGTACACATATCCATACCTTAAGAAATCATAAGTAAATATAATGAAGTAGGATTAACCACCAATGGCATGAGTTGACATGAGTCCACATACATCACTATGTATGAGTTCCAACAGCTCAATGGTTCTCTCTCTAGTTCTTCTAAATGGAGAGTTGATCATTTTTTACGAAGGCAAGGCTCGCAAGTTGCATATGACTCATAGTCGAATAGATCTAGATATCCATCATTTAGCAACTTTTGAATCCTTCCCTCATGGATGTGACCTAGCCTACAATGCCATAGGTATGCACTATTCGCCTCATCTCGTTTCCTCTTAGTCACACTTATATTCATGATATGTGGAGTAGTATCTAGCATATATAAACCATTATGCAATGTTCTTTTCATGATGATCTTATCATCTAATAATATCGAACAACCATTGTTCTAAAAAACTAATTTATATCCACTAACTGTCAAACATGAAATGGAGATAATATTTTTGATAATTGAAGGAACAAAATAACATGCATCTATTGTAATAAAAGCTCCACCAAGCAGATGTAGGGCGACCTCGCCAATAGCTATTATAGTAACTTTTGCTCCATTGCCCATCTTGAGGTCTATCTCACCTCTCTCTAGTCTCCCAGGCCTTGCCAGAACCTGCAACGAATTGCATATATGATAAGCATTACTGGTATCCAATACCTATGTGTTATCATAAGAGTTTAATAAATGGAGGCTGATCATGAATGTACCTGAAGCTTCTCTAAACTTTTGTTTCTTCCTCTCTGTAAGGTACTATTTGTAGTTCCTCTTCCAGTGCCCATCTTTGCCATAGTGGAAGGACTGGCCTTTGCCCTTTGTTGGGTCTTTCTTAGCAACCTTTGCTTTACCAGGTCTGCCCTTGCCCTTGCCCTTCTTTAAGGGATTTTTTTGCTTTCCTTTTCTTTCTAGTCTTACTAGTGTAGAGAACTGGCTTCTCTTTCATAATAGTAGTCTCTGCCTCCCTCAACATATTGAGGAGCTTTGAGAGAGTCACCTCAAGTTTATTCATATTAAAATTCATTATGAACTGTGAAAAGGAATCTGGTAGGGACTGAAGAACAATGTCCACACATAAGTTATCCTCTAGGACCATTCCTAGTCTTGTGAGTTTCTCTATCCACTCAATCATCTTTAAGATATGGTTCTTAACCAGTGTCCCCTCAATCATCCTAGCACGGAATAGGCTTTTGCATATCTCATATCGCTGAGTCCTTCCTTGTTCCTCAGACAACGTATGACAATGGATCTGACATCCATCTTTTCATGTTGCCTCTGTAATTCAGGAGTCATAGAGCCCAACATATAACACTGAGCAAGAGTGGAGTCATTAATGTACTTCACGTAGTAAGCGATCTCATCCTCGCTTGCCCCTTCCTCGGGTGTAGGCATCATTATATCAATGATGTATACAATTTTATTCGTCGTGAGAACAATTCTCAAGTTACGGAGCTAATCCGTATAATTTGGACTAGTGAGGTAGTTGACATCAATTATGCCACGTAAGGGATTTGAAACCAACATTTTATGAAAATAAAGATGCAGCAGAAATGAATAACATACAGATTTTGTAGGAAATAAACAATCAAGATATGGGCTTCTATCTTAATATGCTCCCACTATTTTACTATCGAGTCATGCGACACCCTCAACACATGAAATATAAGTCTTCGACAGACTTCTAGTGGGGATTAGGATCCAATCAGCATCTTAGTGTAACCAAGAGGGACTCGACTAATCACACTAAGCCCAAAAGGTAGGCAACTCTTGCCGATCATAACTCTTTGTGATTTCCGTCCTGTTTGGCCTCCGAATCATCATGGTCTCGAGGGACTCGACTATCCATAATGCTCGATTAAGTCAACACCATCGTTACAAGATGAGTCTAATTCGATGATATACCCTCGAGGGACTTGACTAAGCATACCATATCCTTAGGTCACCGGTGACATCTCTATGTTGTAAGCAAGATAGCGAATCAGGATATAGGTGAGCCTCGAGGGACTCGACTAACTCAACCTACACCGGGAATCAGTCCTACCTATAACGATGGAAGGTCACGTGGGTCAATCTAATTGCCTCATGTTTACCGACTTAATATTATCGAGAGAGATGTTTCTATGATTTGGTCTCCTAATATGATATGTCACACATATACATATTTAATATATATCTACATTGCATGCAAATATATATACATATCTGGTATGCGTATAAGCAATCACACCAGATGATCATGGACCACAACCTAATGTGATTAGGACTGAGCCAGTAGGCCTAATCACTCACATCAAGATCTATGTGTGCAACGGTATATCTCCATGCCCTATGATCATCCGTCCACACATCAAACATCACATGTATAAATCATTATCATGTAGGACTACTAGATAATAATAATAAATAATAATCAATTAAATCTTTTAATTACTTAATATTTTCTAAAATCAAGCACATGTAGCGAATTTTTGAATTCCTAGGGGTATTTTCATAATTTGGACAAAAGATAGAAATTAGAATTTCTCAAATTTCGAGGGGCAAAACTATCGTTTTGCCTAAAACCCTCAACCCCTCTCCCTCTTCCCTACTATTGCTACCGCTGCCACCCTACTCGCGGTGGCTTGTGCAACGAGGCCGGGGCGCTGCCCTTGTAGGTGGGCGCCCCCGTGGGTAGTGCTGCCCCCGGGCGACAGCCCCTGCATGGGTTTTGCCTGCAGGAGCAACGGCCACAGTCGCCGCTGCCCTACGGCACGTCACCACGTGGGAGCAGCGACCACAGGCACCGCTACTCTATAGTGCCTCAGCCCGCGGGCGCCGCGGCTACAGGCGCTACTACCTGCGACGCCTTTGCCCGCGAGTCCAACACCTGTAGGCATCGCCCTTGCATGCCACCGCTATAGGCGGCCTGCCTACACGAAGATGGCAACAAGCAGGCAGCCATCCTTGAGCGCAGCAAGGGCAGCAACAATTGCTGCCCTTCCTCGTCTATTGCATCAACAATTTAATGTCAAACTTCTTCCTAAACACAACATACGCAGTTCAAAACCAATCATTCACACGAACAACCTAGCTCTGATAGTTTAAAAAGAGCATAATGATAGTTTAGCTCCATGTACGAAATGTGATGAACTAGAACTTCTTAGAAAGGACAACTTGCTACTCAAGGAAACCTTAAAAAAATTTGAGGTCGGTAGCAATTTCTTGAACAGGATCCTTGCTAACAAGGGTCATGGGTCATGTTCATAGAAAAGGCAGAATTGGATTTGTGAGTAACTCTCACCAAAATCCAACCACCTTGGTTAAAGGCCCTACTTTGCATGTCTTACCCCTAAACAAATGTAACTTTTGTTACAAATCTAGGCATGTAGTTTATCATTGTCCATTTAAGAAATGTAGTCCACATAAATTAATTTGGGTTCCTAAAATAACCTCAAATGACTCAATGCAACATGATAAACTATGTAGATCGATTTTTTAAGCACTCAAGGTCAAATGGGTACCTAAAAATCATCTCTTTTTGTAGAAAAATATACCATCTCAAGTTAGGAGCAAGATATGATACTTTGATTTTGGATGCTCAAGGCTTATGACCAAAGATCCAAAATAACCCATAAAGCTCTCTTGCCAAAATAATAAAAAGGGGATCATAAGAATTAAAACTATTAGTTATAAAATGATACTTATAAGATTATGATGTAATAATTATTTGAAATATTGTGTGATAAACACTTGATCTTGATCTCTCAAACCTGAAAATTCTTATGCACAAGTTCCCTTTCTAACTTCTTCCAGAGTTCTAAATTTCTATGATACATTCCCTCCCAATTTTTTTTTTCAGATCAAATTCTATCTAACAAGATCATGAATTTATTAAAATTTCATTTTTGGACTTTCTTGATCACTCACCTGAATCATGATCTTATAGTGTGCACAATGATTCATATGCTTTTTTCTATATGAGTTTTTATGATGTTTACGTACAAATGATGAATCATGAACTTATCGTAGGCATTTTACAATATGAGTTCAATATAACATTTGAGTATGGTGTGCATTTTATATGATGAATCATGAACGTAGAGTCTTCAATACGAATTTTCTTCTCTTATGATGTGAATTTTACATAATCAAGTAAATAAGGTTATGTGCTTCACAACAATAAAAATCTTACAAAATTGTAATCACTTGTAATAGCACCTCACACCAATGTGAGTAGTGTTAGGATCGGAGCAGCACTAAGAGGGGGGGGTGAATTAGTGCAGCGGATAAAAACTTCGGTTTTAAAAAAAAATCTTTCGTATGAAGAGAGCGGAACTTGACAAGTTTAATCTTGAAAGCGTATTCTTAAATATGCGCAGCAAAAGTAATAAGGAACTAGAGCATATAAGAAGATTTGCAATAATATAAATAACAATAATGAAACGCAAACCACAGATCACGCCGATTTTAGAGTGGTTCGGTCAAATGACCTACTCCACTTGCGAGGCCCCTCTTCGATGAGGCTCCCACCTTCCACTAGCAAGCTTCTTGAAAAGGAAGGGTAAATACCCCTCTTACAACTCTTTACAAGCGGTTCACTCTCTTACAGATTTTCGAGAAGAGATGAGGTGAACACTAGCAAATTGAAAAGAAAGCAAGCTAACACTTTTCTAAGATCTTTCTCTCAAACTCTTGCTGCTCAAAAGGTTATTATCTCAGCTGAGATTTGAGGGGTATTTATAGGCCTCAAGAGGATTCAAATTTGGGCTCCAAAATTTGGGCTCTAAAATTCAAATCCTCTTAGGGTTCCCGATGCTAGCGGTGCCACCGCCCAGCCAAGCGGTGCCACCGCCCAGCGTTCGGGTGCTGGGCGGTGCCACCGCCCAGCTCAGGAGGTGTCACCGCCTGGCTCTCCAGTTCACTTGGTTTGGCTTTCTTTTAGCCCAAACCAAATCTGACTTTGGCCCCAGTTGGCCCCTAACTAGGATATAGGCTTATCTTCTTAATCCTAATCCTAATTACAAGTGAACTACATAACAAAACACATCTTAAGCAATTTATTAACCGCGAACGTCAAGTTTTGTTCCGACGAGCTTTCTGACGAACTTCCTTCGACGGGGTCCAAGCACGCTCCCGAACTTGTGATGACTTTAAAGAGTAGCTGAGACTTCTCGGTGATCTCTGCGAACCTCCGACGATCTCTTCGGCGAACTTCCAATAGGTTCCCGATTTCTTCTCGGTTGGTTCCGGCAGCATCTCCGACGATTCATCGAACTCTTAAAGGTTCATCGAACTCGACTCCGGTATTCTTGCTTTGTGTTTTCTGTTTATCGTAGTTAATCCTGCACACTTAACTCAATAATATGGATTAGATCAAATAACCCATCAATTGATTTTATCATCAAAATCCGAGATTCAACAATCTCCCCCTTTTTTATGATGACAATCAATTGATGACGAAGTTAAACATAACTCCCCCTATCTATATGCCATATTATGAGAAAATAAAACTACTTGAATTCCATCCCATTGGATTCAAGCATAACCCGATAAGTTCTAACCGTAGAGCTTATCGTGATCCTCTTTAAACAATAGTGAATACACAACTTCTATGAAAATCATAAGTTAAATGAAAAGGGACAAATTTTACCACGACAGAAGATAAAGATTTTCAATATATATTTTATGATTTAGATGTATGGCATGCTTTCAATATGATCAATCAATCTTGTGATATTTTCAAGGATTTTGCAGGGCATATAAGTCAATTATATCACACAAGTTTTTGTAATCCATATAAGTTATGCTATCATTATGGTGTAGGTCATTACTTCTCCCCCTTTGTCATCAACAAAAAGAGACAAGCCATCGAAAAAATAGCATTTAACAAGGTTTATCATTGAAATTTGCCAGAAATAGTTTATCCAAAAGAAATCATGCAGATCAAAACATACTTAAAAGATACTAGTAGTTATCTAAAAGGAAGGATCAGTTATCGTTTAATCGATGACAAACTTTGAACTTGTTGTTAAAAGCAAACAGAACAGAATTAAAAGATACATCAGTTTAATCCTTAGGAGGTAATCCACAATGCTGATACATGATATCCATTTTTTCATTCAGTTGTCGTAGTGTCTTCAAAATTTCAACTTGTTGATTTTGAATATGTTCTTCTTTGTGATTTGATCTCGAGACAGTTCTGCCATAATGCGATCTTCGAGAGGAGGAAATAGGAGCCGAAAGGTGTCTTTAGCTGCTGCCAAAAAGGACTAGGAGGAGGAGATTCATTTCCCATAAGAATTGGTGTTTCGGGGTGTTCTATTTGTGGAGGAATTGGATCCGTCCTTCTAGGCTGCCTAACCCATATGCCATTGCTAAAGGTGCACCTAAGTCTTTTCAGCAGGTTTTTATTATTTATCATTTTGAATAGATTCTTCATCGGGTGGGATGCAAATGTCATAGGCATGAAGAAATCTAGTGATTAACCTCCCATATGGCAGCATAGTATCTTTAGCCATAATATCCTGCATGTGTTGCCGAATTGAGTACCCAAAACAATTATCCTGACCGGTCATAATCCAATACATGGTACTCATCTCAATTTGACTTATTTCGTCAAGATGAAATTGTTTGGGGAATATGATGCTTGTGATAATGTGATGAAGAATTTTAGCGTTGAAAGGCAGTAAGTGTTCACAACTCTTGGGTAGGAAATCAAGGTTTGGATTTGCAAAGATTGTTTCTACTGACTTCGGTATAGGTTGCTCCTATTGAGTTGACGTCCCCATTTACCTTTAAAATAGCATCCTCTATCTTTTTCAGTTATGCCAATTAGCTCACAAATGGTGTTGTCAAATATTCTAATGGGTGTTCCTAGAAGGTAAGTGCTTAGGCTATTATTGTCCTCATATAGGTTGGCATAGAACAATCGAACTAATCATGGATAGATTGGTTCATCTAGTTGCAGTAGTGGTAGAGCTTTTAGGTGTGCAAAATACCTAATGGGATCTAAGTCTTCTAGTTCATCCAAGTCAACATATTTTCCCTTATGGATACCTCGTCTTTCAAATTTTGGAAAACTAAGGGCTACCTCTTTTGATCTAAAAAGATCATGGTCAAATGAATCTCCTTCAATCCTTTTTTTCTTTTGATCTCTTAGGAGCCATTATCTAGACAAGATGATGATGAAATTGTGAAAAATAAGCAAAGGAAAGAGAAAGGAAAAGAGGGAATGAGATATCAAAAAAAGAAGGATTTCAAGTGTTACCTTATGGAGATATCTTTGAGAGATGGAAGGCTTGGACCACCAAGAAACCTTCTCCAAGGTTCTAAGAGGCAGAATGAGGGTTAGAGGAAATGGGAGAGGGTTTGGAGAGCTTTCTTCGGGTTGGGGGCGGTGTCACCGCCCGCCCTAACCCCTCGGGTTAATAAGGGTCGCTCGGTCGGTGCCACCGCCAAACCGAGCGGTGTCACCGCCTGGCCGAGCCAGGCGGTGCAACCGCCAGATCTGGCGGTGCCACCGCTGGCATCCCGTGGAGGAAAGAAAAAAATTTTTCTTCCTCTCCCCCTTTTTGTTTGCTTCCCTCAAGATAATAAGTTATACTTTAATGGATCATTTTGAAGTGAAGAAGAAAGAAGAAATCAAATCTACAAAAGAAAGGAAAAGGATCGAGTCATTTTTTTCGAAGCTCATTTTAGGGACAATTTAACATGCCTAATTCCCTTCTAATGAATTCAAATTGGTCTTCATTCAAGGCTTTTGTGAATATGTCTGCTAATTGATGCTTCGGGTCGATGAATTCTAGAACAACATTATTGTTAAGAACATGATCACAGATGAAATGATGCCTAACGTCGATGTGCTTAGTTCTAGAATGCTTTGAATTGGATTTTTAGTAAGACATATGGCACTAGTATTATCACATTTTATGGGAATATTTTTAAAGTGAATTCCATAGTCTTCCAATGTATTTTTCATCCAAACAACTTGTGCACGGCATGCACTCAAGAAAATGTATTTCGGCTTCCAGAGATAGTGTTATTGAATTTTGTTTCTTGAAGTCCAAGAAACAAGTGCATGTCCTAAAATTGGCATGTTCCGGATGTACTCTTTCTATCTATCCTACATCCGCCAAAATCGGCATCCGCGTAAGCCATTAAATCAAATTTTTCAGATTTTGGATACCATAAACCTAAATTTGGAGTTCCTTTAAAATACCTAAATATTCTTTTAACACTTTTAAGATGAGATAGTTTAGGATTTGATTGAAACCTAGCACAAAGTCCTACACTAAACATGATATCTGGTCTAGTAGCGGTAAGGTAGAGTAGACTACCTATCATTCCCCTGTATGTCTTTTGATCGAAGTTTTCACTATTTTCATCCATATCTAACTTAGTCCAAGTACTCATAGGGGTGTTTATTGCTTTTGAATTATCCATGTTAAATCGTTTTAACAATTCTAATGTATATTTAGATTGGTTGAGAAATATACCATCCTTAAGTTGTTTGATTTGTAATCCTAAAAAGAAAGTTAATTCCCCCATTAAACTCATTTCAAATTCATGACTCATAGATTTGGCAAATGATTCACATAGTGATTCATCCGAAGAGCCAAAAATAATATCGTCAACATAAATTTGTACAATAAGAAAATTATTTTCAAAATGTTTAATAAACAATGTAGTATCAACCTTGCCTTTGGTAAAATTATTTAAAATAAGAAAGGAACTAAGCCTTTCATACCAAGCTGTAGGAGCTTGTTTCAAGCCATAGAGAGCCTTAGTCAATTTGAATACATGATTAGGAAGAAGATAATTTTCAAATCCGGGAGGTTGTTCGATATATACTTCTTCGGAAATAAAACCATTCAAGAAGGCACTTTTGACATCCATTTGAAATAGTTTAAAATTATAACTACTAGCATAGGCAAGGAGCATCCTTATGGCTTCTAATCGAGCCATGGAGCCAAGGTTTCTTCAGAATGTCGATACCTTCTTCTTGGTTGAAACCTTTGGCCACTAATCTAGCCTTGTTTCTAACCACGATACCATTTTAAATCTTGCTTGTTTCTAAAGACCCACTTAGTACCAATGACTAAATGGTCACTAGGTCTAGGAACAAGCTCCCACACCTTGTTTCTCTCAAATTGATTCAGTTCCTCTTGCATTGCAATAATCCAAAAATCATCTTTTTATGGCCTCGTCAATGCACTTAGGTTCGATTTGAGAGAGGAAGGCATTAGCATAAAAAAATTCTTGAAAGAGGAACGAGTTTGAACCCCTTTAGATGTATCCCTATAATTAGCTCCTTTGGATGAGCATCTATATACTTCCATTCCTTAGGTAAGGAAATTTCGGAAGAAGGTGCATCCAAGTTGCTATTTTGAGGAGGGGTTCATTTAAATTCAAATTATCAAAACCAAGATCATCATCAAAATCATTTTTCTTAAAATTTGAGACTTCATTAAAAACTACATGAATAGACTCTTCAATTACTAAGGTTCTTTTATTAAAAACCCAAAAGCTTTTGAAACGGAGGAGTAACCAAGAAAGATGCCTTCATCGGATTTTGCATCAAATTTTCCTAAGGCATCCCTTTCATTTAAAATAAAAAAAGCATTTACAACCAAAAACTTTAAAATAGGAAATATTTGGTTTTTTTTGTTATTCCATAATTCATAGGGAGTTTTTTTGATAAGGAAGGTCTTATTAGGACTCTATTCATGATGTAGCAAGTCAGATTTTACGGCTTCATTAAAAAATACTTAGGTAAACTATGTTCGTTTAGCATAGTTCTTGCCATTTCTTGTAGGTTTCTATTTTTTTTTTCAACTACTCCATTTTGTTGGGGATTTCTCGGAGTGGAGAAGTTATGATTGTATTCATTAACTTCACAAAAAATTTTGGAAGTCATGGTTTTGAAATTCGCCACCATGATCACTCAATTGATGAAATCATGAACCCTTTTTTTCGTTTTGGAGTGAGTTTACAAAAAATTTAGAGAAACACTTGAAACAATCACTTTTGTGAGCTAAGAAATAGGTCCAAGTGTATCTAGAGTAGTCATCCACAATCACAAAAAAGCATATTTGCTTCCACCTAGACTTGTTGTATCAATTGGTCCAAATAAGTCCAAATGGATCAATTGTAACGGTCTAGTGGTGCTAATTTGATTTTTTGGTTTGAAGCTTGTTTTATTTGTTTCCCTAGTTGACATGCATCGCATACCTTATCTTTAATAAACTTTATATTCGAAATCCCTCGT
Organism: Musa schizocarpa; assembly: GCA_900464855.2. Lineage (NCBI taxonomy): Eukaryota > Viridiplantae > Streptophyta > Magnoliopsida > Zingiberales > Musaceae > Musa > Musa schizocarpa. Next base: position 17,875,589 of record LS990917.1, read on the forward strand.
TACTAATTCTTGAGATGAGATTTTAGATATTGTTTTCATGCTTGCATGGCCTAATCTCCTATGCCAAAGCCAAGCATCATCATTTATATGAGAAACACATTTCATTACTTAGTTCATCAAGATTGATGGTATAGACATTATTTTGTTTTAAAGCAATCATAGTCATGTTATGATTTGGTTTTTCAATAATGCACATATTTGATTCAAATCTAACGATATAACCTTTATCGCATAATTGACTAATGCTCAATAGATTATGTTTTAATTCATCAACTAGTAACACATCATCAATGGAAAAACTTGATTTGTTACCTATGGTTCCCTTGCCAATGATTTTGCCTTTGTTGTTGTCTCCGAAGGTGACATAGCCTTCGTCCATGCTAGTGAGCTTGGTGAATTGGGATGGATCTCCGGTCATATGCCTTGAGCATCCACTATCAAGATATCATCTCTTGCTCCTAGCATGTGATGGTGTATGTTTCTACAAGAAGGAATTATTTTTAGGTACCCATTTACTTTTGGGTGCCTCAAAAACTAATCTAACTTGTTTATCATGTTGCATAGACTTGATCATGGTTCCTTTAGGAACACAAATCAATTTGTTCGGACTAATTTTCTTGAATGGACATTGGTAAGTTATATGTCCATATTTGCAACAAAAGTTGCAATTGCTTTGATGTTGAACATGTAAGATAGGACCTTTAACGAAGGTGGTTGGATTTTGGTGAGTACTTCTCACAAATCCGATTCCACTCCTTTTAGGAACGTGACCCTTATTTGTAAGGATCATGTTTAAGGACTTGCTACCGACCTCGAATTTCTTCAAGGTGTCCTTAAGTACTAAGTTCTCATTTTGGAGAGTTTCTAAATCATGGCATTTGACACATGGAGCTAAACAATCATGATATTCAGTTTTTAATTTATCAAAAGCACACGTAAGACTATCATGCTCCTTTCTTAGCAATTTGTATTTTCTACTAATTGTCTTACATTCATCAAATAACTCATGGAAGGCATTTAATAAATCATGATAAGGTAAATCTGCATTAATTAAATCCGTTACCTCTTCTTCTTCAAGGCCATTAGGGCGTAGTGAGCAACTTGCTTCGGTGTTGGACTCCTCTTCTTCGGATGTGCTTGAGTCATCCCATGTTGCCTTGAGCCTTCTTCTTTGGTGTTCTCTTTTTTTGGCTTGAGGGCAATCGTTCTTGTAGTGTCCTGGTTTTTGCATTCATAGCAAATCACTTGGTCCTTCTTTTGTTCAAATTTATTTTTTTGTATTGTTTTTAAATTTGTTCTTCCTTAAATATTTTTTTTGAATTTTTGACTCAAAAGTGCAATGTCATTGTCACTGTCCTCATCACTTGATGTTCCTTTCAAGTGGTCTTCTTGTGATTTGAGTGCCATATCCTTCCTGTTCTTTGGAAGGGGGTTCTCGAGCTCATCATGAGCTTGACATGTCATTTAAGTAGGTCATTAGAGACCCAATGAGTTCTTCAAGAGGAAATGTTTTAAGGTCTTTGGCCTCTTGAATGGCCAGTAACTTTTGGATCCCAACTTTTAGGGAGGGATCTTAAGATTTCAGTTACTAGTTCAAAGTTAGTAAAATCTTTACCAAGAGCTTTGAGTCCATTGATGACATCCGTAAAACCGGTGTACATGTCTCCGATGGACTCACTTGGTTTCATTCGGAAAAGTTCGTAAGAGTGCACAAGAATGTTGATTTTGGACTCTTTCACTCAGGCTAGTGCCTTCATGAGTGACTTCAAGAGTTCTCCAAATATCAAAAGCCGAATCACAAATTGAAACACGATTAAATTCGTTTTTGTCTAGTACACAAAACAAGGCATTCATAGCCTTTGCATTTAAAGCAAAAACCTTCTTCTCCCATTCATTCCATTCGCTCATCTAAGAGAAGATTTTTGAAATCCGTTTTCAACAATAGTCCAAAGCTCGAAATCCATGGAAATAAGGAAGATCCTCATCCGAAGTCTTCCAATACGTGTAATCCCCACCCATTAAATATAGGTGGACGAAAGTGATAGAATGGCCCTCTTGCATGTTGGGAGTAAGCCATCTCTCTTGGGTATTAAACCAAATATGAGAGATAACCTCGCTCTGATACCAATTGTTAGGATCGGAGCAGCACTAAGAGGGGGGGGGTGAATTAGTGCAGCAGATAAAAACTTCGGTTTTAAAAAAAAATCTTTCGTATGAAGAGAGCGGAACTTGATAAGTTTAATCTTGAAAGCGTATTCTTAAATATGCGCAGCAAAAGTAATAAGGAACTAGAGCATAAAAGAAGATTTGCAATAATATAAATAACAATAATGAAACGCAAACCACAGATCACGTCGATTTTAGAGTGGTTCGGTCAAATGACCTACTCCACTTGCGAGGCCCCTCTTCGATGAGGCTCCCACCTTCCACTAGCAAGCTTCTTGAAAAGGAAGGGTAAATACCCCTCTTACAACTCTTTACAAGCGGTTCACTCTCTTACAGATTTTCGAGAAGAGATGAGGTGAACACTAGCAAATTGAAAAGAAAGCAAGCTAACACTTTTCTAAGATCTTTCTCTCAAACTCTTGCTGCTCAAAAAGGTTGTTGTCTCAGCTGAGATTTGAGGGTATTTATAGACCTCAAGAGGATTCAAATTTGGGCTCCAAAATTTGGGCTCCAAAATTCAAATCCTCTTAGGGTTCCGATCTTTGGCGGTGCCACCGCCACCAAGCGGTGCCACCGCCCAGCTGCTTAAGTCTTTGGCGGTGCCACCGCCGAAGCTCGAGAGGTGTCACCGCCCAGCACTTTCGGGTGCTAGGCGGTGCCACCGCCATCCAGCGGCAAGTGCCACCGGCTCTCCTCGATTCACTTGGTTTGGCTTTCTTTTTAGCCCAAACCAAATCGACTTTGGCCCCGTTGGCCCCCTAACCAGGATATAGGCTTATCTTCTTAATCCTAATCCTAATTACAAGTGAACTACATAACAAAACACATCTTAAGCAATTTATTAACCGCTGAACGTCAAGTTTTGTTCCGACGAGCTTTCGACGAACTTCCTTCTTCGACGGTCCAAGCACGCTCCCTTTCTTGTGATGACTTTAAAGAGTAGCCGACTTCTTGGTGATCTCTGCGAACCTCCGACGATCTCTTCGGCGAACTTCCAACAGGTTCCCGATTTCTTCTCGGTTGGTTCCGGCAGCATCTCCGACGATTCATCGAACTCTTAAAGGTTCATCGAACTCGACTCCGGTATTCTTGCTTTGTGTTTTCTGTTTATCGTAGTTAATCCTGCACACTTAACTCAATAATATGGATTAGATCAAATAACCCATCAATTGATTTTATCATCAAAATCCGAGATTCAACAAGTAGTTCTCACTGCTCGTAGGCGTTGGCATCGCCTAGTTGGTAGTAGCACCGCCAGGTGTCTCGAGTGGCAGGTGGTAGCACCGCCCAATTGGCGGTAGCACTGCCAATTGTCTCGGGTGACAGGCGGTAGCACTACCTAGCTAGCGGTGCCATTGCTCGCAACCTCTGCCCTATAAAAAGGCACTTAGGGCTGTTAGGATCAAGAGCACTAAGAGGGGTGAATTAGTGCAGCGGAAAACTTTCAACGATTAACTGCGTTCATACATTGAAATCTGATTCCGATGTAAAAGTCATTTCATGCAGATAATAACTTTAAAAGCTTACGAAAATGTATTTGAAGTAAAGTAAGGAAGATAGTTTGTAATTAAGATAGAAATCAAAATGTAAGTGCAAACTGAAATATGATGTTCGTACGATAAAACCGATTTTCGTCTTAACACCGATTCAGAAAATACTTAACTATGAAACACGTTCATAAATGAGCAGAAGGCAGTAAGCTATTGAGGAGGTTTGTAGTAAAGATAAGATGCTCAAAGTAAATGCAAACCGAGATTTAGAGTGGTTCGGTCAATCTTGACCTACATCCACTTTTGGCTTCCTCCACCATTGACCTACATTCTATGATTGCATTAAAATAGAATAACATATACACCATTGACATCAATGATCTTTACAATGAAATGTGTTTCTCGGTTTTGAATGAGGATACTTGGCTTTGGCATAGGAGATTAGGTCATACTAGCATGAAACTAATCACTCAAATTGTTGGGAAATCAGCGGGGGCGACATCATATGCGCAGCGGAAGAACAAGAAAATAAAAATCCCCGATTCCCAAAAAGATGTTCGTCGTCGTGCGAAGATTGGTGCGCAAAAATCCGCAAAACACAAAACTGCGTATAGAGATTGTGTTACCTAGGGAGATCGTATATCCCTGTTTCCTTGCAGATCCTTAGGAGAGGGTGAAGGAGGTCAAGCGTCCTCCTCTCTAGCGGTGATCCACACACAGCGGGGGTTGCGACGACCCTCCTCAAAAACTCCGGATCTCTCGGAGGTGGAGAGGGAGAGGAGAATAGGAAGGGCAAGCAAAGACTCTAGCCTATGAGGCTGTGAATCCCTCCTATTTATAGAGATCCCGTCAAACCCTAATGGGTCCTTCCCTAGTGGGTATGGATCTGCATCCAATAAGACAAGGGCTCCGTCGGATATCTCATGTCCCAACCTCTACTCATCGCAATGCCTACCATATGTGTGTGACCCTCTAGGCCCAATATCGAAATGGGCCGTGAGTCATACCCTGTCGAAACTCCTTCTAACTCAGAATTATTATCTTTGTAATAATTCACTTCGACTCATCGACTACGGACGTGCTAGGCCACTACCAGTAGTCCCCGACGATACAAGGGAATCCAATCCATTGGACCTGTCTGTCGTCCTCGTTACCATGTACCTATAGTCCCTCATCCATCTAATATTCCGGAGACCGTATATCGAGCATGGTGTTGTTAGACCCATACGGTTTCTACTCGAAGTCTCGCTCTAATCGGATTCTCCTGAGAACTCTTTCTCTCTCAACCCGGAATGACCCCGGCGGGGGATTTGTGCGAGCAAGAACACATGGGATATTCCTCTCATGACGCCGAGAGTAGATGATCCTCTATCGACACTCAATAGCCCTCGTAAGGTCGACTACCACTCCCAATGACCAAATGTACTAGATGCGGGACAACCAAACCTATAAGTCTGGTATCAAAGAGTGGAGCACTCATACAGGACATCCTTGGTGTCTCAAGTCTAAGGACCAGATACACCACTAGGACTACGGAATCGCTGTCTAACAATAAGGCATCATCAACCATCCAGCATTCCGTAAGCGGATCAATCAATGAACTCATTCTCTAATGAGCACCTGTACTGTATCCCTAGTGTCCCTACACGAGCAGCTATGAGACTAGCTGCATCCATCATATGGACGGGTATACAGCACACCAGTCTATCCGGTTATCACGATGTCCCTCTCGAGTAACCTATGACCGGGATTATTTAGGATATGTGTTTAAAGGTGAATCGATCTTATTATCGTGATCTCCTCACGATCTGATTCCCATTGCACAAATCCAAGGACATCACAATATATATATATATATATATATATGCATTTATGCAATAGTTATAAAGTGATATACGCCAAAATATAATAAGCAAAAAGATTCTGTATCAAGTCACACGTGCCATCACTCACGTGATTGGCTTGCTGGGCACCTATGACTAGCAATCTCCCACTTGACCTAAAGCCAATCACCTATGTGTCTGATCCCCATCAGACCCTTGTGACGCTCAAAGACAAAATGAGACAATGGCTTTGTCAGTGGATCTGCAATGTTATCTTCGGATGGAACTCTTTCCACTGCTACATCTCCTCGGGTTACGATCTCTCTTATAAGTGGAACCTCCTCGAACACTTCATGAGACCCGGGTCCCTTTATTTGAGTAATCACCCCATAGTTGTCGCCAATATAAGGGAAGTCGACTTGTCGTTATCTCATCGACTCCCAAATCTGTGATGAACTTCTTCACCCGGACTCCCTCTTTTGTGCATCGATGCAGCAATGTATGTCCGCCTCTATGGTCGAAATCGGCGGTGGTATCTTGCTTGGAACTCTTCCAAAGACACTTGCTCCTCCATTCAAGGGTACACATACCACGAATTGACTTGCTATCATCGACATTAGACTGAAAACTTGAGTCGAGTGTAGCCTTCAACCTTAAGGCTATTACCTCCATATACTAGTAAAAGATCCTTAGTCCTTCTCAAGTACTTAAGGATACACTTTACTGCTTTCCGGTGCTCCAAGCTTCGGATCCTGGATCCTACCCGTGACACTCAGAGCATGCGCTATATCAGGCCTAGTACATAGCATGGCATACATGATAGACCCTATTGCTGAGGCATAAGGTATCATATCCATGTTCGCCCTTTCTTCTGGAGTCTTTGGGGACATACTCGTAGAAAGCGATAACCTATATCTCATCGGTATGAGACCTCTCTTGGAATTTTCTATGCCAAACCTTTTGACAATAGTTTCTATGTACCTGGACTGGGACAAGCCAAGCATCCTCTTGGATCTATCTCAATAGATTCTAATCCCCAAGATATAAGATGCTTCCCCTAAGTCCTTCATGGAGAAGTGTCTAGATAACCAAGCCTTTACTGTGGATAGCATTTTATGTCATTCCCAATGATGAGGATGTCATCCACATATAACACCAAAAAGGTGATAGTGCTCCTACTTACCTTTCTGTATACACAAGGCTCATCTTCGTTCTTAACGAAGTCATAAGATCTGATTGCCTCATCAAATCTTATGTTCCAACTTCGGGAAGCTTGCTTTAGTCCATAAATGGATCTAAGCAACCTACACACCTTATCTGGGCAGTTCTTAGACACGAATCCCTCAGGTTGCATCATATACACTTCCTCCTCGAGGTTCCCGTTGAGGAATGCGGTTTTCACATCCATCTGCCAGATCTCATAATCATAGTGTGCTGCAATGGCTAATAGAATTCTGATGGATTTTAGCATTGCTACGGGTGAGAAAGTTTCGTCGTAGTCAACACCTTGCCTTTGACGATACCCCCCTAGCCACTAGCCTTGCTTTTTATAGGTCTCTACCTTTCCATCTACTCCCATCTTTTCTCAAAGATCCTTTTGCAACCGATGGGTACAATACCTTCGAGCATCAACTAGGTTCCAAACCTTATTGGAGTACATAGAATCCATCTCGCATTCATGGCTTCTTTCCACTTCCTGAGTCTATACTCATAATAGCCTCCTCGTGGGTCCGAGGATCAATATCCTCTACATCCTCTGCTCTAATATGTCTCACATATCTCTCGGGAGGATGGGATACTCTATCGGACCTGCATAAAAGTTGATACTTGTGTATTAGGTACCGAACGAGGACTTCGGGCTATAGAGTGGTGCTTGAGCTTGGTTCTCCAACCTCGCTCAATTCTATCATTCTCCCACTATCTCCGTCAAAAATGTGTTCCTTCTCAAGGAACACTGCTCTCTTAGCTCTAAAAGACCGTTTGGTCCTCGAGATGATAGAAATAATACCCACAAGTTTCCTTGGGGTATCCCACAAATTTGCATCGCTCAGTCTTGATTCTAACTTATCGGGTTGTGTCTTCTAACATGGGGCAACCCCAGATCTTAACAACCTTAAGATCGGGGCTTCTTCCCTTTCCATATCTCATATGGTGTAGACACTACCGACTTAGTTGGAACTCGTTCAGAAGGTAAAACTGCGGTTTCTAGGGCATATCCCTGAATGAGATGGGTAGGTCAACAAACTCATCATGGACCGTACCATATCTAATAATGTACGATTTCTCCTTTCGAGACACCATTGAGCTGAGGTGTATAAGGAGGTGTCCATTGGGATAATATCCCATGGTCCTTGAGGAACCCAGTAAACTCTGTATTTAAGTATTCACCTCCTCGATCCGATCAAGAGTTTTTGATACTCTTTTCCAATCTGGTTCTCCACCTCATTCTTATACTCTCCAATTTCTCAAAGGCCTCGGACTTGTACTTCATTAAGTACACATATCCATACCTTAAGAAATCATCAAAAATGTAATGAAGTAGGAGTAACCTCCAATGGCATGAGTTGACATGGGTCCACATACATCACTATGTATGAGTTCCAACAACTCATTGGCTCTCTCTCAGTTCTACTAAATGGAGATTTGGTCAGCTTTTCCACGAATGCAAGGCTCTCAAAGTCGCATATGACACATAGTCAAATGGATCTAGATATCCATCATTTAGCAACTTTTGAATCCTTCTTTCATGGATGTGACCTAGCCTACAATGCCACAGTTTGCACCTTTGCTTCAACTCATCTCGTTTCGTTTTGGACACATTTACATTCATGATATGTGGAGTGGTGTCTAACATAAATAAACCATTATGCAATGTTCCTTTCGTGATGATCTTATCATCTAATAATATCGAACAACCATTGTTCTCAAAAACAAATTTATATCCACTAACTGTTAAACCTGAAATGGAGATAATGCTTTTGATAATAGAAGGAACAAAATAACATGCATCTAATGCAATAAAAGCTCCACTAGGCAGATGTAGGGCGACCTCGCCAACGGCTAATATAGCAACTTTTGCTCCATTACCCATCTTGAGGTCCATCTCGCCTCTCTGTAGTCTCCTAGGCCTTGCCAGAACCTGCAACGAATTGCATATATGATAAGCACTACCGGTATCCAATACCCATGTGTTATCATAAGAGTCTGACAAATGGAGACTGATCATGAATGTACCTGAAGCTTCATCAAGCTTTTGTTTCGCCCTTTCTGCAAGGTACTCTTTGCGGTTTCTCTTTAATGCCTGCCTATCTTTACCACGATGGGCACTGGCCTTTGTCCTTTGTTGGGTCTTTTCTTAGCAACCTTTGCTTTACCTTGTTTGACCTTGCCCTTTCCCTTCTCAAGGGACCTTTTCGCTTTCCTTTTCTTTTCTGGTCTCACCAATTAGAGAACTGCTTCTCTTTCTTAATAGTACTCTCTCTCCTCCCTCAACATATTGAGGGAGTTCCGGGAGAGTCACCTCAAGCTTGTTCATATTAAAATTCATTATGAACTGTGAAAAGGAATCTGGTAGGGATCAAGCACAATGTCCACACACAAGTTATCCTCTAGGACCATTCCTAGACCTGTGAGTTTCTCTATCCACTCAATCATCTTTAGGACATGGTTCTCAACCGGTGTCCCCTAAGTCATCCTAGCTTGAAAAGGCTCTTGGATATCTCATATCGTTGAGTCCTTCCCCTGTTCCTCAAACAATTTCTTGGGACATGTAGGAGAATGGATCCGGCATCCATCCTTTCATGTTGTCTCTCAGTAACTCGAGTCATAGAGCCCAACATATAGCACCGAAAGCAAGAGTGGAGTCATCAATGTACTTCACGTGGCGAGCGATCTCATCCACGCTTGCCCTTCTTCTGTAGGGCATCATCAGATCAAGGGCGTACACGATTTTCTCCGCTGTGAGAACAATTCTCAAGTTACGGAGCCAATCCGTATAATTTGGACCAGTAAGTCGGTTGACATCAAGTATGCCACGTAAGGGATTTGAAAGCGACATTTTCTGAAAATAAAGATGTAGCAGAAATGAATAACATGCAGATTTTGCAAGAAATAAACTATCAAGAAATAAAGGCGCCGCTTCCTTGCGGCGGCAGGCGTCGCTGCCCTGCGGCGGCAGGCTCCGCTTCCTTGCGGCGGCAGGCGCCGCTGCCCTGCAGCGCCTCTGCCCGTGGGCTGCCAGCCAGCCGGCAGCAAGCCTGCTGCAAGCAGACCGCCGGCCGGCTGCTGCAGGCACAACGCTTGCGCATGCGCCGGCGCTGTGCTGCCTGGCTGCGGCTGCTGCTGCTGCTGCAGGTGGCTGCAGGCATGCAGATCGAGGGCAGCAACTGTTGCTGCCCTTCCTCGCTTTTGCGTCAACGATTTTGACGTCAATATTCTTCCTAAACACAACACACGCAGTTCAAAACCAATCATTCGCACGAACAACCTGGCTCTGATACCACTGTTGGGAAATCAGCGGGGCGACATCATATCGCGCAGAAAGAAGAACAAGAAAACAAAAATCAGCGATTCCCAAAAGATGTTAGGTCAGGCGATGCGATTGGTGCGCAAAAATCCGAAAACACAAAACTGCGATAGAGATTGTGTTACCTAGGGAGATCGTATATCCCTGTTTCCTTGCAGATCCTTAGGAGAGGGTGAAGAAGGTCAAGTGTCCTCCTCTCTAGCGGTGATCCACACAAAGCAGGGTTCGCGGCGACCCTCCTCAAAAACTCCGGACCTCACGAGGTGGAGAGGGAGAGGAGAATAGGAAGGGCAAGCAAAGACTCTAGCCTATGAGGCTGTGAATCCCTCCTATTTATAGAGATCCCGTGTCAAACCCTAATGGGTCCTTCCCTAGTGGGTATTGGATCTGCATCCAATAAGACAAGGGCTCCGTCGGATATCTCATATCCGAACCTCTACTCATCGCAATGCCTACCATATGTGTGTGTGACCTCTAGGCCCAATATCGAGCTGGCCGCGAGTCATACCTGCCGAAACTCCTTCTAACTTCGGTGAATTATTATCTCTGTAATAATTCACTTCGACTCATCGACTTCGACGACATTTAGGCCACTACGCCAGTAGTCCCCGTGACGACTGGGGGAATCCAATCCATTGGACCCGTCATCCTCAATTACCATGTACCTATAGTCCCTCATCCATCTAGTATCCCGGAGACCGGTATATCGAGCATGGTGTTGTCGGACCCATAATGTTTCTACTTTCGAGTCTCGCTCTAATCGGATTCTCCCGAGAACTCTTTCTCTCTCAACCCAATGACCCTGGCCAGGATTTGTCCGAGCAAGAACACATGGGATATTCCTCTCATGACGCCTTAGAGTGGATGATCCTCTATCGACACTCAATAGCCCTCGTAAGGTCGACACTACCACTCCCAATGACCACCAGATTAGATCCGGGACAGCCAAACCTATAAGTCCGGTATCAAAGAGTGGAGCACTCATACAGACATCCTTGGTGTCTCAAGTCTAAGGACCAGATACACCACTAGGACTACGGAATCGCTGTCTAACAATAAGGCATCATCAACCATCCAAAGATTCCGTAAGCGGATCAATCGCAGAACTCATTCTCTAATGAGCACAGTATCAGATCCCTAGTGTCCCTACACGAGCAGCTATGAGACCAGCTGCATCCATCATATGGACGGGTATACAGCACACCAGTCTATCCGGTTATCACGATGTCCCTCTCGAAAGTAACCTTTGACCGGGATTATTTCGGATATGTGTTTAAAGGTGAATCGATCTCATTATCGTGGATCTCCTCACGATCCGATTCCTATTGCACAAATCCAAGGACATCACAATATATATATATATATATTTATGCAATAGTTATAAAGTGATATACGCCAAAAATATAATAAGCAAAAGATTCTCAGTATCAAGTCACACGTGCCATCACTCACGTGGATTGGCTTGTTTAGGCACCTATGACTAGCACAAATATCATCCAAAGAACTTGTAATGAGGAATTCCTCATCTCAAGTTCATCAAAGATAATGTGTGTAATGCTTGTCAATTAGGAAAATAAATTAAGGGTAGTTTTAAATCTAAAAATCAAATAAGCACATCTAGGCCCTTACAATTAATCCATATGGACTTGTTCGGACCAATCTATACATCAAGCCTAGGAGGTAGCAAATATGCCTTCGTCATTTCAGATGACTATTGTAGATACACATGGACTTATTTCTTGAAACATAAAAATGAATGCTTTAGATATTTCACCAAGTTTTGTAAACTTGTTCAAAACGAAAAGGGTTTTCTTATTTCATCAATTCGAAGTGATCACAGTGGTGAATTTCAAAACCGTGATTTCCAAGAATTTTTTGAATCTAATGGATACAACCACAACTTCTCTACTCCGAGAAATCCTCAACAAAATGGAGTAGTAGAAAGAAAGAATAGAAATTTATAAGAAATGACAAGAACCATGTTAAATGAACATAGCCTACCCAAATACTTTTGGGCCGAAGCCGTAAACACTACATGCTATATTTTGAATAGAGTTCTAGTAAGAACCTTACTCACCAAAACTCCCTATGAGTTGTGGAATAATAAAAAACCCAATGTTTCATATTTTAAAGTTTTTGGGTGTAAGTGTTTTATCTTGAATGAGAAAGATGCCTTAGGAAAATTTGATGCTAAATCCGATGAAGGAATTTTTCTTGGTTATTCTTCGGTTTCTAAAGCTATTCGTATCTTCAATAAAAGAACTTTAATTATAGAAGAATCCATTCATGTTGTTTTCAATGAGATTTTCGAAATCAAGAAAAATGATTTTGATGATGATGTTAATTTTGCTTCCTTGAATTTAAAATGAAACCCTTCTCCAACTTGCAACTTTGATGCATCCACTTCCGAAACACCCTTACCCAAGGATTGGAAGTATGTAGATGCTCATCCTAAGGAGCTAATCCTAGGAGACACATCTAAGGGGGTTCAAACACGTTCTTCTCTTAAAAATTTTTGTGCCAACGCCGCCTTTCTCTCATAAATTGAACCTAAATATATTGACGAAGCCATGAAAGATGATTCATGGATTATCACAATGCAAGATGAGTTAAATCAATTTGAAAGAAATGAGGTGTGGAAGCTTATTCTAGGCGACCATTTAGTTATTGGTACTAAATGAGTCTTTAGAAACAAGCAAGATGAATCTGGTATCGTGGTTAGAAACGATAGAAGATAAGATTTCCCCAACTATACTGAGGAAATCTCTATTCCGTTGAGAGAAAATCCTCTATTCGTTGAGGAAAATCCTCTTTCTTAATCTGTATAAATGGGAGAGGGATATGTTAATGTATTCAAGCTAAACTTATTTCAATAAAGCTTCTTCATTTCTTCTTCAATAAAGCTTTTACAATAATTGTTCTTAACTTCTATTATTTTCTTCATGGTATCAGAGCCACTTGCCTAGAGCAAGCTCTCTTCTCACTGTCGACTCATCTGTTGCTTCTTCACCTCCAGCGGTAAAAGAAAAAGCCTTGCTCTCTTCTCGCTGTAGACTAATCTTTTGCTTCTTCACCTCCAGCGGTAAAAGAAAAACCTTTCTACTACTTTTCCATCGTCAGGCCATCGGTGCGATAAATCTTTCCTCCTCAGCGAACGACAACTATCTTCTCCACTACCACTCTGCACCAACATTCGTTCCCATCCACTGTGGCGTCTCTAGTGCTACACTTGTTAGGATCGTAGCGGCACTAAGAGGGGGGGGTGAATTAGTGCAGCGGTAAAATGACGTTGGTTTAAAAACTTTCGTACGATAAAAAACTAATATTGATGAAAATCGATATGGAAGCTTGATAACTTAGAAGCGTATGGAAGCATAGTGACTAAGTAAAGAAGTTTGCAGTATGTAAATGGCAAGATTATGATGCAAACCAAAGAACATAGTAGTTTTAAAGTGGTTCGGCCAAAATGACCTACATCCACTTGCGAAGCCTTCTTCGAAGAGGCTCCCAACTTCCACTAGCAAATCTCTTTATAGGGGAAGGACTAATACCCCTCTTACAACCATTACAAGTGGTTCACACTCTTACAATTCTTTTCAACAAGAAGAAGGGAGGTGAACACTCAAGCAATTTGAAAACTAGACTTGCTAAGACTTGGCTAAGGCTCTTTTCTCAATCTCTTGCTTCTCAAAGGTTGTGTTCTCAGCTGAGAATAAAGGGGTATTTATAGGCCCCAAGAGGATTCAAATTTGGGCTCCAAAATTTGAATTCTCTTGGGTTTCCGAGGCTGGCGGTGCCACCGCTTGTCGGTGGCGGTGCCACTGACAAATCTGGCGGTGCCACTGCCTACACTATTTCAGCCCACTAGTTGGGCTCCAAACATAGCCCAAACCAGTCCGAACTCGGGCCCAATTGGCCCCTATTTGGGCTATAGGATTAACACCTAATCCTAACCCTAATTAATGTGCTAACTACGAATTTAAAGATATTTTATAAGCTATGACAAAGTCCGTAAGTCAAGACTTCTTTCGGCGAGCTTCCGACGAACTTCCGGTGGTCTTCCGATAAACTCTCGGAAACCATTCTGCGAACTCCGGCAAGCTCCAAGACTTCACGATTTGATCTTGGTGAGTTCCAACATGCTTCTTTGGTAAGCTCCGATCTTTCTTGACGAACTCCGCGAACTTCCCACGAACCTTCCGTCGAGCTTCCGAAAAACCCTTCGGCAAGCTCCCTACTCATTCTCGGCTAGTTCCGGCAGCGTTCCCGACGAACCTTCGGACTTCCGTCGAACTCTTGAACTCCCAACGAATCCTTCGTGCTTGACTCCGTACTTTGTTTCGCTTTATGTCTTCATCATTTTCGTAGTTAATCCTGCACATGCAAGCCAAAACTCTACTCTGATCTAGACAGTTATTACTACTAGTCATAGGTGCCCGACAAGCCAATCACGTGAGTGATGGCATGTATGACTTAATATAGAATCTTTTTGCTTATTATATTTTAGCATATATCACTTTATAATTATTGCATAAATGCATACATATATTGTGATGTCCTTGGATTTGTGCAATGGGAATCGGATCGTGATGAGATCAATATAATGAGATCGATTCACCTTTAAACACATATCCTAAATAATCTCGGTCATAGGTTACTCGAGAGGGATATCGTGATAACTGGACACACCGGGTGTCTGTGATACCCGTCCATATGATGGATGCAAAAATGGTCTCATAGCCGCTTGTGTAGGGACACTAGGGGATATAGTACAGTGCTCATTGAAGAATAAGTTCACCGATTGATCCGCCACTTGGAATGTTTGGAAGGTTGATGATGCCTTATTGTCGACAACAATTCCGTAGTCCTAGTGGTGTATCTGGTCCTTAGACTTGAGACACCAAGGATGTCCTCATATTAGTGCTCCACTCTTTGATACCAGACTTATAGGTTTGGCTGTCCCATTTAGTACAGTGGGTCATTGGGAGTGGTAGTCGACCTTCACGAGGGTTGAGTGTCGATAGAGGATCATCCAGTCTCAACGTCATGAGAGGAATATCCCATGTGTTCTTGCTCGGACAAATCCCTAGCCGGGGTCATTGGGTTGAGAGAGAAAAGAGTTCTCCGAGAATCCGATTAGAGCGAGACTCGAGTAGAAACCGTGTGGGTCCTGACAACACCATGCTTGATATAAGGTCTCGGTATATTAGATGGATGAGGGACTATAGGTACATTTTGTAACTAAGGACATACAGGTCCAATGGATTGGATTCCCCTATATCGTCAGGGGACTACGGTGGTGGCCTAATGCACGTCCAGTGGTCGATGAGTCGAGTGAATTATTACAGATAATAATTCACCGAGTTAGAAGGAGTTCTCGACGGTATGACCACTCATGCTCGATATTGGGCCTAGAGGGTCACACACATATGGTAGGCATTACGATGAATAGAGGTTCAGATATGAGATATCTTACGGAGCCCTTGTCTTATTGGATGCAGATCCAATACCCACTAGGGAGGACCCATTAGGGTTTGATAGGGGACCTCTATAAATAGGAGGGGATTCAGAGCCCCATGGGCCGGAGAGCTTTGTTTGCCTTTTTCCTATTCTCTCTCCATCTCCACCTCGAGTAGGTCCGAGTTTTGAGGAGCGTCGTCATGAACCCCACCATGTGGATCACCGTTAGAGAGGAGGACGCTTGATCTCCTTCACCCTCTCCTAAGGATCTGCAAGGAAACATGGATATCTGATCTCCCTAGGTAACACAATCTACTCTATCGTAGTTTCATGTTTACGTATTTTTATGCATTCAATCTTCGCACGACGTCAACATCTCTTTGGGAATCGGGGATTTTGTTTTTCTTGTTCTTCCGCCGCGCATATGATGTCCCCAAGGATTTCCCTGACAGTGGTAGCGAGGGGTTGCTCGTCTGAATGATTGGTTTTGAACTACAAAGTTTAGGAAGAATTTTAACGTCAAAATTGTTGACGCAAAAAAAACAAGGAAGGGCAAGAAAGCAGTTGCTGCCCTCGATTTCGTCTGGGTTAGCGCAAGAAGGCAGGGCCGGGCGAGGCGCCAGAGGGCAGCGGCGCTCTTGTCGCTACTCCCGCGGCTAAACGGGCGGTCCCGGTGATGCAGACCGGTCATGGAGGGCGAGGCCTACCGGCCCCGCGGGCTTCCACCACCCGATAACGCGGCAACGCGGCTGGCGTGCCGCTAGGAAGAGGGTAGTGCCCTCGCCATCAAGACTGCGCCGGCAGGGTGGCGGCGGCAGCAACAGCGAGAAGGGGAAAGGGCAATAGGGTTTTCTGGGCAAAAGACAGTTTTGCCCCTCGGAATTGAGAAATTCCAGTTTCTGTCTTTTGTCCAAATTATGAAAATACCCCTATGAATTCAGAAATTTCCTATAATATCCCTGATTTCAAAAAATATTAATTAATTAAAAAGTTTAGTTGATTATTATTTTATTATTATTATTATCTAGTAGTCCTACATGATGATGATTATTTATACATGTGATGTATGATATGTGGACTACGATTATTATGGCGTGATGTGTGTACCTATGATTATTATTATTGAGGTCTCATAACCTCCGCTATATTTCTCGTTTATTGTCGGGCCTACGCGCCTATGATTAAGTTGTAATCACATGAGGAGGCACAGCCGGAGAGTGGATGCGATAGCGGGACCCACGAGACGGACGATCGTGATGCATGAAGATGCATCGAGATGTCGACGGAACCGACAAGGACAAAATGGACGATCATAGGGCATGGAGATGCACCGTTGCACACATAGATCTTGATGTGAGTGATTAGGCCTACTAGCTCGGGCCTAATCATATTAGGTTGTGGTCCATGATCATCTGGTGTAATTGCTTATACACATACTAGATATGTATATATATTTGCATGCGATGTAGATATATATTAAATATGTATATGTGTGACATGTCATATTAGGAGACCAAATCATAGAAACATCTCTCGATAATATTAAATTGGGTAAACGGAGGCAATTAGATTGACCCACGGGCCTTCCATTGTTATAAGTAGGAACCCATTCTCGATGTAGGTTGAGTTGGTCGAGTCCTCGAGACTCGCCTATATCGCGATTCGCTATCTTGCTTACGACATAGAGATGTCACCGATGACCTAAGGGCATGGTATATACTTGGTCGAGTCCCTCGAGGGTATATCATCAAATCGACTCATCTTGTAACGAAGGTGTTGACTTAACCGAAAGCATCATGGTTGGTCGAGTCCCTCGAGGCCATGGTGATTCTGAGGTCAACAGGACGGGAATCACAAGGAGTTGTGATCGACAAAGAGTTGCCTACCTTTTAGGCTTAGTGTGATTGGTCGAGTCCCTCGAGGTTACACTAAGATGCTGATTGGATCCCGATCCCCACTAGAAGTCTCGAGACTTCCGTTTCACGTGTTGAGGGTGTCGCGTGACTCGTTAGTAAAATAGTGGGAGCATATTAAGATAGAAGTTCATATCTTGATGGTTTATTTCTTGCAAAATCAGCATGTTATTCATTTCTGCTGCATCTTTATTTTCAGAAAATGTCGCTTTCAAATCCCTTATGTGGCATACTTGATGTCAACCACCTCACTGGTCCAAATTATACGGATTGGCTCCGTAACTTGAGAATTGTTCTCACAACGGAGAAAATCGTGTATGTCCTTGATACAGTGATGCTTGCGCCCGAAGAAGGGGCTAACGAGGATGAGATCGCTCGCTACGTGAAGTACAATGATGACTCCACTCTTGCTCAGTGCTATATGTTGGGCTCTATGACTCCTGAGTTACGGAGACAACATGTAATGATGGATGCCAGATCCATTTTCCTACATGTCCGCAAATTGTTTGAGGAATAGGGAAGGACTCAGCGATATGAGATATCTAAGAGCCTCTTCCGCGCTAGGATGACTGTTGGGACACCGGTTCAAAACCATGTCCTAAAGATGATTGAGTGGATAGAGAAACTCACAGGTCTAGGAATGGTCCTAGAGGATAACTTGTGTGTGGAAATTGTGCTTCAGTCTCTACCAGATTCCTTTTCACAGTTCATAATGAATTTTAATATGAACAAACTTGAAGTGACTCTCCCAAAGCTTCTCAATATGTTGAGGGAGGCAGAGAGTACTATCAAGAAAGAGAAGCCAGTTCTCTACACTAGTGAGACTAAAAGGAAAAGGAAAGCAGAAAGGTTCCTTAAGAAGGGAAAGGGCAAGGTCAAACCAGGTAAAGCAAAGGTTGCTAAGAAAAACCCAGCAAAGGACAAAGTCCAGTACTTCCACTGTGGTAAAGATAGGCACTGGAAGATTAACTGCAAAGAGTACCTTGCAGAAAGGGCGAAACAAAAGCTTGATGAAGCTTCAGGTACATTCATGATCGGTCTCCATTTGTCAGACTCTTATGATAACATATGGGTATTGGATACCGGTAGTGCTTATCATATATGCAATTCGTTGTAGGTTCTGGCAAGGACTAGGAGACTAGAGATAGGCGAGATGGATCTCAAGATGGGTAATGGAGCAAAAGTTGCTGTAGTAGTTGTTGGCGAGGTCGCCCAACATCTGCCTAGTGGAGCTTTTATTGCATTAGATGCATGTTATTTTGTTCCTTCTATTATCAAAAACATTATCTCCATTTCATGTTTAACAGTTAGTGCATATAAATTTGTTTTTGAAAATAATGGTTGTTCGATATTATTAGATGATAAGATCATCACGAAAGGAACATTGCATAATGGTTAATTTATGTTAGACACCACTCCACATATCATGAATGTAAATGTGTCCAAAAGGAAACGAGATGAGTTGAACAGTGCATACCTGTGGCATTATAGGCTAGGTCACATCCATGAAAGAAGGATTCAAAAGTTGCTAAATGATGGAAATCTAGATCCATTTGACTATGTGTCATATGCAACTTGTGAGCCTTGCATTCGTGGAAAACTGACTAACTCTCCATTTAGTGGAACTGGAGAGAGAGCCATTGAGTTGTTGGAACTCATACATAGTGATATATGTGGACCCATGTCAACTCATGCCATTGGAGGTTACTCCTACTTCATTACATTTACTGATGATTTCTCAAGGTATGGATATGTGTACTTAATGAAGTACAAGTCCGAGGCCTTTGAAAAATTCAGAGAGTATAAGAATGAGGTGGAAAACCAGACTAGAAAGAGTATCAAAACTCTTCGATCAGATCGAGGAGGTGAGTACTTAAGTACAGAGTTCACTCAGTTCCTCAAGGACCATGGGATATTATCCCAATGGACACCTCCTTATACACCTTAGCTCAATGGTGTCTCTGAAAGGAGAAATCGTACATTATTAGATATGGTACGGTCCATGATGAGTTTCGCTGACCTACCCATCTCATTCTGGGGATATGCCCTAGAAACCGCAGCTTACCTTCTGAACAGAGTCCAACTAAGTCGGTAGTGTCTACACCATATGAGATATGGAAAGGGAAGAAGCCTGATCTTAAGGTTGTTAAGATCTGGGGCTGCCCTGCCCATGTTAGAAGACACAACCCCGATAAGTTAGAATCAAGGACAGAGCGATGCAAATTTATGGGATACCCTAAGGAAACTTGTGGGTATTATTTCTATCATCTCGAGGACCAAAAGGTCTTTGTAGCCAAGAGAGCAGTGTTCCTTGAGAAGGAATACATTCTTGACGGAGACATGGGAGAATGATAGAATTGAGCGAGGTTGGAGAACCAAGCTCAAGCACCACTCTGTTCTCGAGTCCGTTCGTTACCTAATACACAAGTATCAACTTTACGCAGGGGTCGATAGAGTATCCCATCCTCCCGAGATATATGGGACATATTAGAGCAGAGGATGTAGAGGATATTGATCATCAGACCCTCTGATGAGGCTATTATGAGTATAGACTGGGGAAGTGGAAAGAAGCCATGAATTCGAGATGGATTCTATGTACTCCAATAAGGTTTGGAACCTAGTTGATGCTTAGAAGGTATTGTACCCATCGGTTGCAAGTGGATCTTTAAGAAAAGATCGGAGTAGATGGAAAGGTAGAGACCTATAAAAGCAAGGCTAGTGGCTAAGGGGTATCGTCAAAGGCAAGTTGTTGACTCTGAATTAAACTTTCTAACCCATAGCAATGCTAAAATCCATCAGAATTCTATTGGCTATTGCAGCACACTATGATTATGAGATCCGGCATGGATGTGAAAACCGTATTCCTCAACGGAACCTCGAGGAGGAGGTGTATATGATGCAACCCGAGGGATTAGTGTCCAAGAACTGCTGATAAGGTATGTAGGTTGCTTAAATCCATTTATGGACTAAAGCAAGCTTCCCCAAGTTGGAACATAAGATTTGATGAGGCAATCGGGATCTTTATGACTTCATTAAGAACGAAGATGAGCCTTGTGTATACAGAAAGGTAAGTGGGGCTTATCACCTTTTTGGTGTTATATGTGGATGACATCCTCATCATTGGGAATGACATAGGAATGCTATCAACAAGAAAGGCTTGGTTATCTAGACACTTTTCCATGAAGGACTTAGGGAAGCATCTTATATCTTGGGGATTAGAATCTATAGAGATAGATCCAAGAGGATGCTTGGCTTGTCCCAGTCCAGTACATAGAAACAATTGTCAAAAGGTTTGGCATGGAAAATTCCAAGAGAGGTCTCATACCGATGAGACATGGGATATCGCTTTTGAAGTATGTCCCCAAAGACTCCGGAAGAAAGGGCGAACATGGATATGATACTTTATGCCTCAGTAATAGGGTCTATCATGTATGCCATGCTATGTCTTGGCCCGATATAGCGCATGCTTTGAGTGTCACGGAAAGGTGTATCAAAGCGGATCCGTGCTTTAAGACTTTGAAAGCAAAAAGTGTATCCTTAAGTACTTGAGAAGGACTAAGGATCTTTTACTAGTATATGGAGGTAATAGCCTTTAAGGTTGAAGGCTCTGTTGACTCATGTTTTCAGCCCGATGTCGATGATAGCAAGTCAATTCGGTATGTGTACACCTTGAATGGAGGAGCAAAGGTGTCTTTGAAGAGTCCCATGCAAGATACCACTATTGACTCGACCACGAGGCGGAGGCACATTGCTGCATCGGATGCAAAAAAGGAGGGAGTCCAGGTGAAGAAGTTCATCACAGATTTGGGAGTCAATAGATAGTGACAAGTCTAACTTCCTTATATTACGACAACTATGGGGTGATTACTCAAATAAGGAATCCGGGTCTCATAAGAAGTGTTACGAGGAGGTTCCAAATTTATAAGAAAGATCGTAACTTGAGGAGATGTAGCAGTGGAAAAGTTCCATCTGAAGATAACATTGCAGAAACACCGACAAAGCCGTTGTCTCGATTGTCTTTGATCACAGAGTCCGATGGGGATCGAGACATATAGGTGATTGGCTTTAGGTCAAGTGGGAGATTGCTAGTCATAGGTGCCCAAAGAACCAATCAATAGTGATGGCACGTGTGACAATCTGAATCTTTTGCTTATATATTTTGGCGTATATCACTTTATAACTATTGCATAAATGCATATATATATTGTGATGTCCATGGATTTATGCAATGGGAATCGGATCGTGATGAGATCACGATAATGAGATCGATTCACCTTTAAACACATATCCTAAATAATCCCTACATAGGTTACCGAGAGGGACATCGTGATAACCGGATAAACCGTGTGTTATATATATTCCCATATGATGGATGCAGCTGGTCTCCCCATAGCTACTCGTGTAGGGACACTAGGGATACAAATACTGAGTGCTCATTGGAGAATGAGTTCATTGATTGATCCGCTTTTAATCTTTGGATGGTTGATGATGCCTTATTGTCGACAAATGATTCCATAGTCCTAGTGGTGTATCCGTCCTTAGACTTGAGACACCAAGGATATCTCAGGATGATGCTCCCACTCTTTGATACAGAACTTATAGGTTTGGCTGTCCCAGATCTAGTACTTGGTCATTGGGAGTGGTAGTCGACCTTGCTCTGAGACAAATCCCCAGCGAGTCATTCGGTTGAGAAAAAAGTTCTCAGAGAATCGATTAAGCGAGACTCAGTAGAAGCCAGATGGGTCCCAACACCATGCTTTCGATATATCTGCCTCCAGGATATTAGATAGATAAGGGACTATAGGTACATGGTAACTGAGAATGAGGTGGTCCAATGGATTGGATTCCCCAGATCGTTTGGGGACTTCACGGTAGTGGCCTAGGCGTCCGTCAAAATGAGTCGATGAGGAAGTGATTATTACGTAGATAATAATTCACTGAAGTTAGAAGGGAGTCTAATAGGTATGACTCACACCCGGCTTCGATATTGGGCCTAGAGGGTCACACACATATGGTAGGCATTGCGATGAGTAGAGGTTCTATATGATATATCGGCCGAGCCCTTTGTCTTATTGGATGCAGATCCAATACCCACTAAGGGAAGGACCCATTAGGGTTTGACACGGGATCTCTATAAATAGGAGGATTCACGGCCTCATAGGCTAGAGTCTTTGCTTGCTTTCCTATTCTCCTCTCCCTCTCCACCTCACTTTGAGCACGGAGTTTTGAGGAGGCGTGTCCCCAACCCTGCTGTGTGGATCACCGCCAGAGAGGAGGACGCTTGACCTCCTTTGCCCTCTCCTAAGGATCTGCATAGAAAAACAGGATATACTGATCTCCCTATGTAACACAATCTCTATCTGCAGTTTTGTGTTTTCTTTTTTTGCGACCAATCTTCCCTGTACGACGAACATCTTTTTGGGAATCGGGATTTTTTTTTCTTTGTTCTTCCGCCATGATATGGATGTCGCCCCATGATTTCCCAACACAAAGTGCAAAATAAGGCATTCATAGCCTTATGCTTAAAGAAAAACATCTTTTCTCCCAAATCATTCCAATAGTTCATTGAGAGAGACATTTCAAATTTTTTTTTCAACTATGTGCCATAAATTCAAATTGAAGAAAGTAAGAAAAATCTTATTCGAAGTTTTCCAACAAGTGTAGTCTGATCCATTAAACAATGGTTGACGAACAAAACGATAAACCCCTCTTTAAAGCCATGAAGAGCCATTTCTCTTGGGTGTAAATCCTGAATGAAAAATACCGGCTCATACCACCATTGTTAGGGATCGGAGCGGCACTAAGAGGGGGGGGTGAATTAGGTAGCAAAGTAAATGACGTTGGTTTAAAAACTTTCGAGATGAAAAAAACCAATATTGATGAAAACCGATATGGAAGCTTGATAACTTAGAAGCCGCATGGAAAGCCGTAGTGACTAAGTAAAGAAGTTTGCAGTATGTAAATGGCAAGATTATGATGCAAACCAGAGAACACAATAGTTTTAAAGTGGTTCGGTCAAAATGACCACATCCACTTGAAGCCTTCTTCAAGAGGCCCCAACTTCCACTAGCAAATCTCTTTATAGGGGAAGGACTAATAACCCTCTACAACCTTTTACAAGTGGTTCACACTTTACAATTCTTTTCAACAAGAAGAAGGAGGTGAACACTCAAGCAATGAAAACTAGACTTGCTAAGACTTGGCCATGGCTCTTTCCTCAATCTCTTGCTTCTCAAAGGTTTGTGTTCTCAAACGAAAATAGAGGGATTTATAGGTTCCAAGAGGATTCAAATTTGGGCTCCAAAATTTGAATTCTTTGGATTCCGGCTGTTTGCCACCGCCGATCTTCGGGTGCTGGCCACCTGCCAACTCACCCAGCAAATGCCACCGCCAGATTAAGGTTCTAGGTATGGTGCCACCACACTATTTCAAAATTTCACTAGTTGGGCTCCAAAATATGGCCCAAACCAGTCCGAATTCTAATTGGCTCCCTTATTGCTTATAGGATTAACACCCAATCCTAACCCAATTAACGCATTTAACTATGAATTTAAAGACATTTTATAAGCTATTACAAAGTCCGTAAGTCAAGACTTCTTCCCAAGAAGCTTCCTCGCCGAACTTCCGGCTGGCCTTCCCATAAACTCTGGGAACCATTCATGGACTCCTCGGCAAGCTCCTTAGACTTCACGATTTGATTTTGGTGAGTTCCTACGGCTTCTTCCGAAGCTCGATCTTTTCTTGGTGAACTCATGAACCTCAGATGAACCTTCCGGGCGACTTCGAAAAAACCCTTCCGGCAAGCTCCCCATCATTCTTAGTGGTTCAGTTCCATTTCGAAACCTTCTGGACTTACGAACTCATTGAACTCCATTTTAATCCTTTTGTGCTTGACTCAAGACTTTGTTTTGCTTTTTATGTCTTCAAATGTTATCGTAGTTAATCCTGCACAAGCAAGTTAAAACTCTACTCCATCTAGACGGTTATTACAACGAATTGACATTTATTGCCAAAGTTCTGCGTTATTGGTTGGCTTCATCCCATTCTTCAACAAAGATCATCCTCTCTTGCGCTTGTTGCCCAATCAGCTGCCGACCTCGTAACCCCGATACCTTTGGCGCATTTCGTTCTCCTTGCTCGATGCCCGGGCGTCCTCAAGCCTTCGCCATCCAATATCCTCACTGTGATCTCCTCCGACGAACGGCAATTCCTCCCCCAAAACTGCCTAATCCTCGAACGAGTAGATCTACATCACTCAAAATGCAATTAAACATCTAAATACAATCAATTAGTTTCATCATCAAAATATGAGATTCAACAACACTCACCGTGATTGGCCCCCCCTTTTTCCTCCTTTGTAGCCTTCTTCTCTATTGTTAGCATGATTGCGACTTCCTCCTCTTTAGCTTCCTCCTCTACTGTACCTCTATTGCAACTTTCTTTCTCTCCTCTCTGTTGCACCTCTATCGAAGCTTCCTCCTCTGCTATAGTATCTGCAACATCGCTGCAACTTCATCCTCTGCTTGCAACTTCCTTTTCTACTGCAGCTTATTCCTCTACTACAACATTGCTATAACTTTTTCTATTACTGCAACTTTTCTCCTCATCATAAATTTCGCCGGTCAATGTAACAACAACAATGAATGCAGCGATTCTGCTTTTTGCCCTACATCCTCTCAAGGTAACTTCATCCCTCTCGCTGCAACTTCTTCTAATTTAGCTTATTTCTCCGCCACAAAGATTGCTATAACTTTTCTATTATTACAGCTTTTCTCCTCTATTATAGTCATTGCCGTCACCAACAACAACAACAAACGAACAACGATCTTCTTTGCCCTACTCATGAAGCCTCGACTCGTAAATCATTATTTGTATCGATCCAAGATTGGTATCCTTTTGACAGAGCACCATCTTGGGGGCATGATAGAAGATAAGATTTCCCCAACTATATGAGGGAAATCTCTTTATTCTCTATTGAGAGAAATCCTCTATTCTGTTGAGGAAAATCCTCTTTCTTAATCTGTATAAATAGGAGAGGATATGTTAATGTGTTCAAAGCTAAACTTATTTCAATAAAGCTTCTTTTTTTTCTTCAATAAAAGCTTTACAATAATTGTTCTTATCTTCTATTTATTTTTCTTTAATCTTATCTTCAATCGAAACAAGGCTAGATTAGTGGCCAAAGGTTTCAAACCAAGAAGAATGTATCGATTAAGAAACCTTCGCTCCTGGTTAGATTAGAAGCTATAAGGATGACTTCTTGCCTTTGCTAGTAATAAATTTTAAGTTATTTCAAATGGATATTAAAAAAATTTCTTTGGCTTTATTTCTAAAGAAGTTTATGTTGAACAACCTTCTAGATTGGAAAATAATAGCATCCCTAATCATGTATTTAAATTAACTAAAAGCTCAATGGTTTAAAACAGTTCCAAAGAGCTTTTGGTATGATAGACAAGACTTTTCTTATTGAAAATAATTTCAAAAGGCAAGGTTAGAATACTACATTATTTATCAAAAATTTTGAAAATAATTTTCTCATTGTTGATTTTGTTGATGATATTAACAACGGTTCCAAGAATGAACTTTTGTGAATCTTTTGAAACCATGAGGTCTCCAATTTGAAATGGTTTGACAGGAGAATTAACCTTTTTCTTGAAACACAGATTAAACGAATTAAGTAAAGGTATCTTTATTAGTCAAATTAAATATGCCTTAGATCTGCTAAAAGATGTAATATGAATAGCTCAAAAGCTATTAACACTCCTTTCAGCACCTCCACTAAGTTAGAAGTTGATGAAAGTGGAGAAAGCTTCATCAAAACTTATAGGGGTTATGATGGAAGTTTATTTTTACCCCACCGCTAATAGACCAGATATCTTTTAGTGTGGGACTTTGTGCTAGGTTTAATGAACCCTAAGATATCTCATTTTAAAGCAGTTAAAAAAGAATACTTTAGATATCTTTAAAGGCAAATTAAATCAAGGATTATGGTATCCAAAATTTGAGAATTTGAGTTAATTGTATATCTTGCGCGGATTTTTTTGCTAGGTGTAGATTAGATAGAAAAGCACATAGGATCATGTCAATTTTGGGACATTCTCTTGTTTCACGGTCATATAAAGAAACAAAACTGGGTTGTACTATCAACAATCAACTTAATCATATGTTGGTGAAGTGTATTGCCTGCTGCGGTACAAGTTATTTGAAAAGCATCTTAAACGTTATAAAGTTCATCACCCAAAAACATTCCCATTAAATGTGACAACACAAGTGCAATGTTTAACAAAGAATCTTATTCAACACTCAGAACAAAACATATTGATACAGACATCACTTCATATGATATCATGTCACCAATCATGATGTAATCATAGAGCTTATTGATACCAAGCATCAACCAAATATTTTCACAAAACCCCTAAGCGAAAACAATTTGATTTCATTAGAAGATAGGAGAAATTAATGTGTCCTTTGAATGCATAAACTTGTTAAAATCATTTTGGACTTTATTGATTCAATGATGAATTACTTGATTGCCATTACATGTCTAAAATTACATGTTGGAAATTATATTTTTGATACAAAAATTTCCATATGAATGAGCATGTTTGTCCTCATGATTGTATTTAAAATCTATAGTATAGTCTTAAAGTGTTAATTTCATTTTCGACTCTCTTAACTAGTGGTATCCTAACAATCAGATTTTCTCAATACATTATCCTTTTTCAACTTAATAAGCATATGCTATATTGAGTTTTGGATCATCATTGATTTTTGACAAATGGAATCAACTAGCAAAACATCTCTCATGCAATCTCTTATCATGTGAAAAATATTTTTTTTGAGAAATGGATTTGATAAATTTGATTCTGTATAAATTCCTTCTTGAAATATGGATGATAGTGTTTTTACTTACAGTGATTTTTTCACATACATATCTTGATCCTTGTAAAAATGGAGTATGATTTAATCTCATCGATTTTACCATTCAAAGTAAACTCACAAATAGTTGGTATCAAAATAGATTTCCTCTTGCAAAAAGATAATAACAAATGAAAGGAAGAAGTATTAAAAAGCTATCTCCATGTCATGTTTTCCTTAAGACATGTTTGCATAATTGGTATCCTTATCACCATTGTTGAAAATGACATGAACCTAGTTATGGCATGAACAAACAAACTTATGCTTAAAATTTGTTATATGGATTTTCCTTTTGTTGATGGATAAAGGGGAGAGAGATAATTGAGGTATGAGTATTGATCTTGTATGATTATGCCATGCTTGCATCATCGAAAATATATGAATTGATGATAACTATGATTTCCATATTTGCATTATGCTATGTTTATCATGTTGAATATCAAGAACTTGTATAAAATTTTACATGTTGATATCTTACCATGTGATGAAAATGCTATGATTGCTAAACACTTGAAATATTTGGTTTACGTTAAGATATCAAAAGCTTAAATTATAATTTATATGTTGATATCTTTTGTTGAACCCACCCATTCCGCCACCCTGTAAAACTTAAGAATGGATGTCGAGTCTTGACATTGTTTTTTCATAAGATACATCATGTTGGATTCATGATGGGGAGTACTGATAAGTTAAGAGTTCATAAATTATCGATAAATCTAGTGAATTCAAAGGCCTTGGAATTCAGAATAACTATCTCAAGTATAGCATATAGATAGGGGAGTTAAAGGTTAACTCCGTCATCAGTCGGTGTCATCAAAAAAGGGGAGATTGTTGAATCTCGGATTTTTGGATGGACAGTCAATTTATCATTTGTTACCTATTCCATATATTTGATACATGTGCAGGATTAACTACGATGAAAGTAAGATATGCAAAGCAGGGAGTTAAATTGAGTCAAGACTATGAAATCAAATTGGGAGTTTGAGAGTTGATGGAAGTCCGGACGGTCGCTTTGAGGTTTCAAGGGGAAAATCAAGTAGTTCCTGAAGTTGCCAAATGAAGCTTTGTTTAAATCTCATGAAGTGGATCATATCAAGTCCGGGAGCTTACAGAAGCCTGTCTTACATCGTAGAAGGTTCGTTGGATGTTCCTAAGTTATTCTAAAGCTCACCGAACAAGCGGTGGCCTACTGCAACAAGCTATAGTAAATGTCTTAAGAAATGTCATAGTTGCATATAGATTAAGTTAGAAATGGGAGGTGATCCCATTAACTTAATCAAAGCACTAAATTCTTGATAGACCCAAATGGGCCTAATGGATCAACCCATTTGGGACCGTAATTCCTTAGTGGTGGCACCGCCTACGGTCTACTTACAATCGCCTCAAGAGAGTGGTCTCCCATAAAAGCCACAGTATGCAACCTACTAGCTAAGGGCAAAGCAAGATTATTTCTGTTTAAGGCTTTCGAGCGAGATTGAGGTAGAATCGCTTTTTGAGTAGTGGACCTGACAGAGTTTTGGGAGCTTCCTGAAGTTTCTACTATAGCACTGCTTGGGCTGGGGTGGGTACTGCTAGGTTTCAAGCTTTCCGAGGGAGATTTTGTGTATTCACTTTTGTTCAAGGGAGTGGTAATTGCTAGAGAGTGAGCCTCTGGAAGGCTAGGTGGTTAGGGAGCAGCCTGCTGGGGACAAGTGGGGATTTCTTAAAATTGAGATGAGATGTGAGCCTAATTAAATATTAAGGTTTAGGAGTAATTTAATTTTCTATAGAACCTAAAACCAATCTACCTATGACTCTCAGAGCCCATGCCATAAAGCCGTAGTCTCTCCTTCCAAATTCTGACCTTCAAGAGTATATAAGTGCCTGCAAGGCCGCCTCCCAAGCCCATCAAAGAGTGAACTCATAAAAGACGGTTGGCCTCTCACTGGTTTAGCTTCAGTGCACGCCGGCACTGCTGGTGATGGAAGCCAAAAAGGATGTGAACAAGACCCATCAACCACTCTGGGCCCCGGCTTGCATTTACTTAGAGATTGAGTGATGAATTTTCTTTTATATCTATTATGAGTGAGGGACATGAGGAAGTGAGTAGGAGTGATTGTAGTAGAAAACCTGCCTCACCCACCCAACAAAACCTCAGCCATCCTTCGTTTCTATCTAACTGCAAACTGTCTTTCCTTATTTTTACTTCAAATATGTTTTCATAACCTTTTCAAAGTTATTATTCGTGGCTGAAACGCTCTTTTACGCTGAATGGATTTCAACATTATCAACGTAGTTTTAATCGCTGAAAGTTTCCCGCTGCACTAATTTTACCCCTCTAGTGCTCTTTGATCCTAACACACCACCTAGCTTTGGGAGACTTTCCCATGTGTGCCACTTAGCAAGAATAAGTTTTTTTTTTTATAGTCTAGCAAGAATTTTAATCCTAATGGGTTGATTAATTTGGCCTAATTTAATCATTGCCATGTCTAATTGCCCCCGCGACAGTTAATGGACTATCTCCTATTCCTAACTTAATCAACATACTAACTATGATATTTTTAAGACATTACTACAACTTCTCCCGTGTCAATCGCTTTTCTCGGGCGAAGCCTCCAAACAACTTTTGGCTTAACATAATGATGAACCTTCTGATGTTCGACGGACTTCAAAGAAACTGCCCTAAGTATCATCCATGGTGAGTTCTCGGTTGTTTCTTTAAGCTCCTGACTTCTAGACGTCCCCAGAACCTCCAAGACAGCCCGGACCTCCGCCGAATACTAACTCTCAACGTGATCATAGTTCACTCCGACGGAAATTTCTGCTGCATGTCTTACTACTGAAGGTGCCAATCCCGCACAACTTATCTCAAATACATTAGCCACAACACAACCGACTTCAATACAAATTTGAGATTCAACAAATTTCCCTTTCTATTTATTTAATAAATCACCCGACAACGGAGCAACCCAACCTCCCATCTACATGTCAAGGCCGGAGACAGTTTCGCCCCGAAATTCAGCCCAAATTCAAAAGACCTATCGACAAGCTGAACCGCAACCTTATCAATTACCTCATCAAGCATCTCTACCGAGAGTTTTATTAGGGGTTGATGTTAAGATTTGAGATCTATTTTTAAAGCGAGATGAAGAAAGGAATGATGAGGCTTAATATAGATATTGGTTGATGGGGCTTTGTGGGCTTTAAGTGGATATTTTAATGAAGTAAATATTTTGGTGAAATAGTAATTGTAGTATTTTCATTATATAAGAGACAATATCAGAAGCAGGAGGTAAATATGTAGAGCAGAAATGCAAATATGGCAATCATAGTTATCACTAATTCGTTATATTTTCATTGATGCAAACATGGCATAATCATATCAATACCATAGCATCAATACTATATATCAATTCATATATCTTCCCCTTTTTCATCAACAAAAAGGAGAACGATATAAGTAAATTTTACATAAGTGCTGGGGAGGCTCATGCTATAACTAGGTCTAAGGTTATCAACTATGAGTGATAGGATACCAATTATGCAAACATTCTAGAAAAAATATGACATGGGATAGCTTTTTACTACTTCTTCCTTTTATTTGTTATCTTTTTTGCATGAAGGAGGAAGGTTATTTGTGATATTGAAGACAGGAAAGTCATTTTGAATGAAGTTAAATCGATGAGAGATTAAACTCTATACTCCATTTTTACAAGTGATCAAGATATATGTGAAAACAAATCTGCAAGTAAAAAAACACTAACATCCATATTTCAAGAAGGATTTACAAGCAGGAATCATTTTATCAAATCTTCAAAAAAAAAATATTTTTCACATGATAATTTCGTTTGAGATGTTTTACTAGTTGACTTATATGTCAAAAATCAATGATGAGAATCCTCAAACTCGAGCATAACATATGCTTATGATAAGTTCGAAAAGGATAATGTATCAAAAATCTGATTGTTAGATAACAATTAGTTATGGTATCCGAAATGAAATTACACTTTCATGCCCGACTAAACGAGCATTATAGATTTTCAAATACAATCATATGACAAAACATGCTCATTGTTTTAGAAATTTTTGTATCCGTTACAAATCTCCACCATGCAATTTTGAAAATGCAACGGCAACCAGCGACTTGACCGTCCAACCCAACAAAGTCCAAAACGATTCCAACAAAGCCTAAGCACCGGACAATACCAACATCCCAACTTTCTAATGAAATCAAATTATTCTTCACTTAGAAGTTTTATAAAAATATCAGCTAGTTGATGCTATATCAAGAACTATATGATTACATCAAGATTAGTGATATGATCTCGTATAGTGATGTCTACATTTACATGTTTTGTTCTGAGTGTTGAATGAGATTCTTTGTTAAACGCATTGCACTTGTGCTACTACATTTAATGTAAAGATTTTTAAGATGGACTTTGCAATCTTCTAAGGTATTTTTCATCCACACAACTTGTGCACAAATATGTATTAATTGCTGCAATATACTGCTTCGCTGTTGATAAGCTGAAAGTGAGTGACAGGAGCTGGGGAAGGTAGAAGGCCCAGGGGCTTGAGGAGAGCCTTGAGGTGTGAGCTTAATGGTGGTGTAGTGGGGGTTTGGGGATAAGATAAGGGGAGCATTTTGGGGCGGAGGGATTTTGTAATGGAGGAAGGGAGAGCGAAGAGAGTGGACAGTGAAGAAGAGCGCAGCTGGAGAAAGTTTTGTTGAAGGTGAGAGTGAGCCGAGTAGTGGGGAGGTGGCTTTTACAGGCTTCCCTCACCCCACCTCCTGCCACCAGCCCACGCCACCCAACCCTGTTCCTACACCCATCTGGCACCAAGATAATATCAACATAATTCAACAATGAAAATTATTTTTTAAAATTTTTGTGAAACAATGTATCAACTTTACTTTTTGTGAACATTAATAAGAAAAGTACGGTGCCCATCATACTGCCTTGCTTGTTTTAAACTATAGATACTATTGTTCAACAAATAAATCTTCTAGCTGTGCTTATTAAGAGTACTTTTAACATCTATTTGTAACAATTTTAAAATATATATATAGTAGAGAATGCAGGATTTTATCTATTAAAGGAGTTGTATTGATATTTCTTGTTGAAATCTTTACATTAATTGCTTTGTTAAACTATGACCTTACTCAATCTCGCTTGCTCTCAAAGGCCTACTAGCACAAACAACCAAAATAAAATGGTCACCTAAAAAACAGCCTCCCACACCTCATTTCTCTCAAACCACTAACTCATCCTAGCATAACCACAACCATCTTCTACCAACACATTTGTGTCCACCTTGTTGTTGACACAAAGTGCCTTAACATAAAAGAACCTGCTCAACCTCCTTAGACGTGTCTCCTGACAGCTCCTTGCATTTGTTACCTCCACCCACGTTCAAACCAAACCCCACCCTCCCACCGTCCCTGAAATAATAGCTGGATTATATTTAAAAGAGCGGAGCATATAAAGGGAAATTTAAGACACCATAGGCTTCATTTATTGTAGCATTGGGGCTTTTTATATTTTGTCATATAAATACTTATACTTTTAAATTTTAAATAAGTGAAATATTCCGTTTTTATTATTTCACACCATAGGAGCTTGTATTGAGTTTTGTGAGTAAGGGTTCTTTAATATAACTTTATTCGTGTTATAGTATAGAAGCGAGGATTTCAAGCCTAAAAGTATTTGTAGGTTATGTCGATAATATGAAATGGCCTATTTTTAAATTTTCTTTTGGCTATCATATAATTTTTTATAGAGAAGGGTTGTATCTCAGATTCGCCAAAAAATTCTGAAAACTTGCTTCGGAAAATTCACCACCGTGATCACTGAATTGACAAAAATCATAAAACCATTTTCATTTCGAAACAAGTTTACAAAACTTGGGTGGAAGATTCCAAAACATTCCATTTTGTGCGTTCTCAAGAAACAAGTCCATGTATCTACTATATCACTTCAAAATGACGGTACGACAAATCTCCTAGGCTTGATGTAGACATTGGTCAAACAGTCCATGCTGGACACACCTGTAGGTTTAGAGGTGGGCAGATGATTTTAGATGAACCATTTTAATTATTTTCTTTTTTCTTAATATTGGCATTTATTATTTTGATGAATGGATAGAGAATTTCGTATAAGTTTTGATGATATTTAGCATAGTTGCGTTAGTATGGATTTACCTTTGCGTTAAAGCTACTCATTCGCTATTTTAAATGAGAAACATATTACGGTGAAGATTTACGCGATGTGTTGTGGTATAAAAGATTTCGCAGAGCTTAATGATCACAGACGTGCCTTGCGCAGTTTCCACCATTTTACCAGACCAACTCACCTACGGCCATCTCACCGCCACACCCGACCAACGCCCGCGCTGCTCAAACCAACAACCAACACAACACCGTCAGCCAAGTGACCTGCCAACGCCAACCCCGCCACGACTCTACCCCTGCTGTCACCCGGTTACAGCTCTCGGTCTATGCCAGTGAGCCAGAGAATTTGGTGATGGATTTTAGTCATATGCGCTTTGAGTATCTATCGCCAAGGTACTATCTTTGCTCGGCTTGTGAGAAGTGTCTTTACAAGAAAGTGATAATTTTAGTACTATTTAGCGGTAATTTCAAAATTGATTCGTTTACCGTTCTCATGCCGCATGGTAGCCTTACCGCTGTCCCTTGTAAACCCACCACCTGCGGTTCGACCAATTTTCTCGGAACGACATTGAGTGACGAGAGAGCGAAGCTAAAGTAGATGGTTTTGTGTTTAAGAGTAAGAGTGGGGTTTTATGGAAGGTATATTTTGTGAGGATTTCTTGGCAAATTGATTCTATTTTGGAATGCGATTTTATGGTGGATTATACTAAAGATTTTGTTACGCAATTACTTTTCTTGCGCAGACCCCTTTTCCCGGCTCTGACCCGCTACTTCACACTCAACCATCACGACATCTCAGCTTACCCATCAAAACTGCCAACAAAGACCACGCCATTTCTCTGCCACCCATACTTCACCAGTCACCTTTACATCCACCAAACAAGCCCATGGAAAAGCATTAACAATTCATCAAATGATAAATCTGCATCAATAAATTTTGTTACTCTTCTCCCTGATGGCTATTAAGGCATAATGAGCACCCTGTTCGGTAAGTGTTTGACTTTCTTTCTTCTTGGATGCAAGGCTTGAAGTCATTCTATTAAAGCTTTGAGCTTCTTTTGATATTCTCTTTCTTGGCTTGGGACACCCTCACTTTGTATGTCCTCTGCTTTTTATTCAGTAAATAACTGGTCTCTTTTTGAGTTCAGTACCTGCGTCATTTTTAAACTTACTTAAACAATTTTGAATTTACTTGTTAGAAGTGCCAAGTCATCATCACAGTCTTCATCACCTTGTTATCTCCTCAACCAAAGTTCAAGGCCATCCTCCCGCCTCGGAAGACGTCTCCTGCCTTCAACATCTCATGTCACTTCCCACAAAACACAATGACCCCACAATCTTCCGCCATAAGTTACTTCAAAATATTTCAGCCCCTAGAACAGCCAAGCACCTGGTTCGAATTCTAGGAGGTGGATGGATGGAGGAGTGATGAATCATAGGGGATGTGAGTTGATGCTAGGATGAGATATTCAGAATGTAAGGCAATGCTAATAGTTCGCTTTTATTTGAAAAGTTCCAAAGAATGTACTGGGCATTGATTTTGGATTTACTCCACTTGTGCCTTCGTGAGTCACTTCACGGGCGCAAATATCAAACGCGATTAAAACCAAAATACAATTTGGAATCCTATTTTACTGCTGCGACAAAATAAGGTACTTATAGTTTTATTATGGAAAGTCTTTTTCTCTACTCCAT
Organism: Musa schizocarpa; assembly: GCA_900464855.2. Classification (NCBI taxonomy): domain Eukaryota; kingdom Viridiplantae; phylum Streptophyta; class Magnoliopsida; order Zingiberales; family Musaceae; genus Musa; species Musa schizocarpa. The sequence goes on from LS990917.1 coordinate 17,910,733, forward strand.
TCCACCCATCATTGGAAGAAGACCAAAATCATTTCGATAAGATTCCAAAGTTCAAAAAATCCACAGCCGAAGGACATCATTCTAACGGTAATGATGTAGTCCGGCCCCATTGGAACATGGGTAAATGTAATAGAGTGGCCTCTTGTTTCTGCGCAGGCGCTTATCTCTTTGAGTTGCTATCTCTTTGAGTTTTAACTGCTTGAGAGTTAACAATCTGCTTCTAATACCACCTAGACTGACTGTGCACAAGAGGAATTAGCAGCGAAACCACTAATAAAAACTACATTCCTGCGATACGGAAAACCGGATTCCAACGAAAGTCATTCGTTAATACAACTTTGAAAAGCTTACTAAAACATATTTGAAGCAAAGGCGAAGGCATTTTGCAGTTAAGATAGAAATCAGAATGTAAGCTGCCAAACTGAAATATGATAAACATAATGAATAAACGATGCCATTATAATGCTGATTCTGAAAATATTTTAAATTATGAAATATGTTCAGAATGAGAGAAGGTGTGGAAAGTATTGAGGAGGTTTGTAGTAAGACAGATATGAAGTAATGGAACCGAAGATTTATGGTTCGGGTCGACTTTGCACTACATCCACTTCTTGGCTTCTCCACCGACGAGGTTACCGACGTCACTAGAGGCCTTTTCTTCATTGTGGGCGAAGGCCAACCACCACACAGCTCAAATCTTGACGTTTATACAAACCCCAAACTCCCTTCCCCGGTTAATCAAAACCCCGGCGCTATAGCCATAAGCAATGAAGCGGAGAAGGCTTATACTCAAACCAAAAGCAAAGACGATTTTAAGCCCTCTCTTAAGCGGCAAAGGCTACAGGCCCAAACCAGCCTGGAATTCTGCTTCCCAAAACACCTTCCCATCTTCAAACCTGCTCACCTCCCCACGCCACAACCGCAGCTCTACTGCCTCCCAGCCACCGCTCATCAGTGCGGTTGCACCTGCACCTCACCTAAGACCCAGCCTACAATGCTCAAGCAGAGCCTCCTACACTCTGCAGCCTGTGTCCTCCACCGCTGCACCTACCAGTCTCACTGGCCTGCCGTGCCACCGCCTGCCCCAAGATGATTATGAGTTTGAGATTTTAGAGGGCATTGCTATTTTAAGATAAGTAGGGAGGCTTTGTCTAGCTGATGATTCTATTTAGCTCATAGGTTGATGAGCTTGAGAGTATGGATTACGATCCATACTAACTACCACATGCTACCACACATTTCTTAAGACATTTACAGCTGCTCATGCTGCCACCGCTTCAGCAACATCCACATGTTCACGAAATCCCCGACTTCATCCACTTAATGCAGTTTCAATGAGCTTTACAAGCTCGACTTTCGATTTGTTCAGAACCTCCTATCACCGTCCGGCTTCAACTTCTTGAACTCCCACCGCATCATAGTTTGACTCCGCACACCTAACATGTCTACTTTCATCGAAAGTTAACGCACACTTATCTCAACATAGTGACAGATAACAAATGACACTGACTTATCATCAAAAACTGGCATTCACAAGGTCGACAGTAGAACCCACCCCATTTAGATGCTGAAGATGAAGATGAATATTTTTTATTTTTTGATTTTTATTTGAGATGTGAGCTGAGATATTTTACTTAGAGGTTCTCAACCTCTTCTTAATTTATTAATAGATCTTGCCTCTTGCGTAGTTCTTGGTATTATTTGTGTTTACCCATGGCTTCTAGAAGATCCTCTAAGGACAAAGGAAGAGAGACAGATGAAAATTATGACTCTTACTTTTCGATTACTATGACTCTCACTTTTCGACTCTAATCAATATAATACCCTAAAATTTCCTTCAATAGAGTCTGGTAAGGATTAATATATTGATTTTGACGAATTAAGTGATTTTAGAAACCTATTCAATGGTTTGCTAATCTAGACATTCTCAATCTCTTCAAATGAGTGAACCTATCTACCCTAGAGACTTGTTAGCTATTTTACAATAATTTATATGTGGATGAAGACATTTGAAAGGTATCTACCTATCTATTAGGACATCATATACCCACATGTGATAGAACCTATTTGTAACATCATAGGAATTCTGGTACGCCATGTTATGTCATTTTTTATATCAAATGGGACGATGCAGCCAGCTGAGGCTACTACACGACGCCTTTAGAAACAACTTCAAGCAATCCCTAACCAAACTACTCCTTCCAAAAGTCGCGAAACATTTTGATTACCTTTTAGCACCAAAAATTATTTACTCGCCATCCTCGAGCAAGTATCATCTTCAAAGTATCATCATGATGAAGTAAGCCAAATGAACTAGGTACCATGTATGGATTATGAAGGATATAATAATTATTTTGGCTACTTTAATTCCAACAAAAAACATGATTGAAATATCAAAAGGGACATGATGCTTCATATAGTAGCTTTTTAATCACAAGACTACTTCATGCTCTATGATATTGCTTTTCATTCCACCCAATCTACAAAGTTATACCAGACAAGATTAGTGTATCATAAATAAAACATACTTATCGAGAGATGTACATTCAGAAATGGTATAAGAACTAGATCACTAGGCGACTAATCCTCCAAACTGCAACTCGCAACTCAAACGCTAATATTTAGGTAATCTATCTCCTCTAACTGGTCCTTTAAGGAATCACTCAGTAGAGCAAGCACTCCTCATTCATCTATTGACATAGACTCGGATGGACTATTAACAACGACAATACTGATCAGAAACAATGCCAAGACCAAATTCCAACTGAGTACAAAAATTCATCACATTTCAATATTTTAATAGACATTTAGAACTTTTACCACTTGAAGAAAGTGGAGTGAGGGAGAAGGGACATACTTTTGTTATGCAGCAATTATATATTTTATAGGATTAAATGATAGTTTTGCTTATATTTATAGATTATAGCCAATATTTTGTAGGTAGATTGAATTTATTACCGAAGGTAAGAAGTATAGCAGGAAGGAGCGGATAATGGAGTTTTAAAATTATACTTGTAAAGTAGGAAAGGATATAGAAGTAATGGAATTTTGATCACTTACACCAAACACAGAAAACAACGCACAGCCTGGGAACACTTAAAAGTTCATGACGCACCATGCGGCGGAAGCGCTGCAGAACAATTTGCCTGTAAGTCGACCCCGTGTTCGACGTCGTACCCTTCCCCTCTCACCCTTCCCCCAAACCCGCCAGCCGCGCGCATCCCTCTTACGAAGTTTTTTCAATTTCACCCACTTCAGCCAGGCTCACAATAAAGGTTGCAAGATGCAAGTTAAAAGGACAAAGACTATATAATAAATTTAGATAAGTACCAGATTTCAGTTGCTTTAAAGCATGTCCTTTGTTTATTTAACTTAATGCAATCTTTAACAACATAACAATTTTTTTAAGATTCATTTGTGTCCCACTACAAACTTATTATAAAATTATCTATCACAAAGAATTTATTAAATAACTTCATTTACAAAACAAGCACAAAATTTTCTTCAAAAACAAGCATGTTACATTCTCCTTCATTCAAAGAAAAAAATGCAGTCCTCAAATTCTTACTTGCCACCTTCCTTTATTTAAAAAAGATGAGGATAAATCTTTTCATTTTTTTCTCAAGCTTCCTATATTGTTTCTCTCTAGAATGATAACTTCAAATCACTTTTAACTAGAGGGACACTGATGGATTTTTTTCTTTGACAGTTTATTATAGTGGGTTTTTCTAATATAGATAGTTACATAGATTACTTATTGCTGAGATAGATATGAGGGTTCATATATATTGATCACGCCGGTGCCAGCCATATCATGACATGGCACAACCACGGACCCACGTTTTAGAAGGGGAGTAATTTTAGAATATAAAAATCTCTACTTAAAATGCATTGGAACTTAATATTCATTTTCCTATTAACATAACTCTTTTTGGATACTTTATAGTCTTTAACCTTTTCTCTTTATACCCTTAAATTTTCTGCAGTCTTTTACTTGTTCAAAAGCACAACTTTATGTCGCCAACTTCTTCTCAACATATAGGTATTTAAGCACTTTCACCTAAGGAAGTTTTCATAAGGAGCCATTCAATACTAAATGATAATTGGTTATTATAAGTGAAATCCCAATAAGAAATATATCTTAATACACTACCATTCCAATTCATAACATAGTTCCAAGTAAATTCTCAAGTGTTTGGAATGGTTCTTTCTATGACTATAGATTTCAGAATTTTCTTTCTTATATTTAGAGAAATTGGAATTTTAGTCAGACATTTTTTTGGAATACTATGAAGTTCATTTATTGATAGAGTAAATTGTGTTTATAATAAGAGAATAAGTTGATTGAAGAATAAAGATTTTTGTTAAATCAATATGATACATAATCATGTTAAAGCCTGGTAGTCTTGAAACAAAGTCCATGGTAGTCATTCCTATTTTATTTAGAACATCTAAAGGCTGCACAAACTCCCAGGTCTCTGGTGTTCTCCGCTTATCATTGATGTCAAAACCATTCTTTAAACATATATTGTAATCTCCTTCATGCCTTCCCCACCAATAATGATTCTCGATCTCTATATCTCTAGTGCTACCAAAGATGCATTGTGTACTTGAATTATGACCTTCCTCTCGTGATTTCCGTTCTTGGATATCTCGTCATTTTGGAAACACATATTCTATCCTCATATCTCAATAGCCATCATCCCAAATTCTAGGCCTGGCTTCAATCCCTTTTCTTTATTTATTCCTAAGTAGATAAGGCCAATTTCATAGTGTTTTTCTTTTCTTTAATTTATTGAATAAGATCATACATAATTTTGACGGAGGCTATTAATATCATCGAAGTCTGCCCTTTTCTCATAATATTCAAATCAAAATTTTCTTCTCAATAACTTTACATTATTTCACAACCAATTTTAACATAAAACTTGTAGTTTATTAAGTGCATGAGAAGATATTTTGTGATAATAGTTAGAGAATATATCTTAGAGCCTTTATTCTCAAGATTTAGAGCGAATTTTTTTGAGGGCTGAGAATTTAAACTTCTAGGATTGAGAAGACTTCTAAATAAGTTCAGCGATAAGTAATGCTCTCCAAATTTTAGAGTAAAATAATTGCTACCAATTCCCAAATCATGTTAGATAATTCAGTTCATAATTTTTAGTTAACCTGTACATACAACCCACTTCCTCTCTGCATCAAGACACCATGCACCTTTCCCAGATGCTAACGGCCAAACCACAAACCGCAACCACCTTTAAAAAACAGCGACAACAGCACCAAATAATCCTTCCTTTTCGAACTTCTAAAACCTCACCACAAATCAACCCACATAAATCCCTTGCATCCTTACTGAGCGAGCCTTCCTTCAAATACAGACGTCTCTGAACCTCCTTTGTCTTGTTTATTCTTTTCTATCTTTATTTTTTGTTGATAGCCCGAATTTATCTTTCTTACTCTGTTTCTTGAATTTTCTTTCAAGTTCTTTCAATGATAAAGTGTGGAGTGAGATGTTGATAATAGCGCATGGAAAGCCTGAGGCTGAAATCCAACTTGGCTGTTGGCCTTAAATCTCTTCAAATTTCCCTTTGCTTTCTAGTTTCACTAATGGATTATATGAAAGGCACCCAGAGATCTACTTTACTACCGGCCAAGTTTTCCAGATGAGATCTCAAAAACTCTACCTTTCATTCTCTACACCGAAATATTTAACGTGAATCCTTTCTGCCAATACCTTCTATGTGATTCCGTCATGTTTGACTTCAGAATTTTAATTATTTCTTTTCATTTAGTGCCAAATTTTTGGGCCTTTTCTTTCTAAATATAGTGGAAGTAGAAAATTTTTGATATTACATTAAGATTTAATATACTACCATCATCCATCATTCTACCACTACTGATCAAAGCCCATGACCAAAAAAACCATGAGAAATAAAACACCTTAAACATACCTTTCATTCCCTAGCACATTTCAATTTGGATGTCCCTGGACAATACTTATTCACTTTATTATTTCAAAGAAGATGTAGTAAGAGGAATAGATATTCTGAGCATTATAGTCCCTTCACCCACTTTCTCACCCACCAGCTCACCAATATTAATATTTGTACACAACATAATAAACACGCAGTGACTAAATCATGCTTCATACTATCTTCGCTATACTTCAATTTATAATTATTATAATTCAACACCATTCCAGACCAAACACATATTGCTAATACTGAGAAAAAACATTCGCTATTCACGTCCATACCTACAATTATAAAACCGCAAGCCAAATTACATACCATCACTGGCCAACCGCACCAAAACCAACCCCACAAGACATACACCACTACAGTCCACAAGGGATTCACGTAATCACAAAACCAACATACTGCCACGCTCATATCACGTACCAAACCAACACCCTTGGGGTTATTAAATAGAGGGAAATGATAGTGGATTGGCAGATGAAGAGGGGGGGGATTAGTAAGGATAAATTTTGATTGTAATGCCAGAGATAATAATATTGCTGGAGACTGATGGAAGTTTGAGGTCTTAGAGATGGATGGGTAATGACTAAGTAAAGAAATACAGCATGTAAATGGCAAGATTAGGATGCAAACCAGATAATCATTTAGTTTTAAAGTGGTTCTATCAAAATGACTCCATCCATACCATAAGCCTTCTTCAAGAGGCTCCCAACTTCCACCAGCAAAATCTCTTGTAGGACCAATACCCTTACAACCTTTATAAGTGGTTCACACCTACAACGCTTAACAAGATGGGAGGTGAGGTGAACACTTTTAAGCAATATGAAAACAAGACTTGTTAAGACTATTTCTAAGGTTCTTAACTCAAACTATTGCTTCTTCAGTGTTGTTGTGTTTCAGTCAGAACTGAGGTATTTATAGGTTCAAGAGGATTCAAATTGGGCTCCAAATTTGGAATTATCTTGCTTCCGAGGGTCGTATATGCCATCGCTTATTTGCATGTGCCACCGCCTTATCTTCAAAGTCAGCGGTGCCACCGCTCGCCCAGCAGTGCCACCACCCAGTTCTTAATTCTATGGTGCCACCGCTTATAGTGTGTTTTGGCCACTATTGGGCTCCAAATCATTCAAACTGGGTCCACCGGACCCTGAGTTTCATTGTCTTTTATTTAAGCAGGTAGGATAATACTTAATTCTAACTCTATTAATATGCACTACAATTTAGTATTATTCCTTTGCCATATAGAAGTCCTAAGTCACACTTCTTCGCCAGCCTTTGGCCAACTTCTCATGTCTTCCATAAACTCGTAAACCATCTCGCTTTTAATTCCCAAGCTCCTGCACTCACCATTTGATTTTGGTAAGTTCCAACGAAGCTTCTTCTTCAGCAAGCTTTGATCTTCTAAAGCTCAAGGAATCTCCAACGAACTCCTTTCTATGAGCTCAAAAACCTCTTTCTAGTACAAGCTCCCTCATTTTATTTCCTTTAAGAATACAAGATTTCGATTTAACTAATCTTCAATCTTTGAATTTCTAATAAATTCTAAGTATGGATTCGGAGCATTTGAGCTTGCCATGTCTTCGTCAGCACGTAGTCATTATTCCTACACACACATAAACTAAAACTCATTCCATCTAGACACCATTGCAGCATGAATTGAACATGCTGCCCGTCTGGTGAGAGCAGCAGCCATATTTTGCATAGCTTTTGTGGGTGAAAGAAGCTACTGGTGGCATTTTCTTAGGAATTTGAGAGCCTTTAGTGTATTGCTTTTGGTTTATGTTTGATGTTTGAAATGGAGGATGAGAGAGCTTTGATAGATGGAGACAGAGCAGATGAAGGATTTTTTATTAGATTAGATTCACCAAACACCAAACAAATCACCAGCATCTCAACTCCATCCACCTTACCTAGCCTAATCACCACACCGCCACAACCCAACTCCCAGCCTAAATCAAACTCTTAACATGCCATTGACAGAACACTATCATCCTCAAACCAGCAACATCTACCACGTTAAAACACGTCGAATTATGTTATAAAGGTTACTCTAATGTATGAAGTTGCCACAGGCTTTGGTGTTAAGAATAAATAGAGAAGTAGTTTTAGTGATGAAGATATATGCGTTTTGCAACTTGAAGCAGATTTCATCACAACATATAAGCACAGCATAGCAAAAATTTTTAAGTTCAATCATGGCAATTCAACACTTGCTTCTTGTGCAAGAGATTGCACTTTTGCTTTTCTTTTGCATGTTCTAACTAGCAAAAGTTTTCTCCCTTGTTTTTGCTCTAAAGAAGGAAGAGTACAAGCTAGCTAGCATTTTCCTGAGCTAGCAATCTTTCTCCCATGTCAGAGCATTTAAAGAAGAGGGAAATTATATTGATAGATTTTTTTATATAATCTAGGATTTAGATTAATTATTATTTTAATTATTGATATAAATAAGATATTGGTAGGAAGAATTATCATCACACATCACCGTTAAACATGACATGATAATAGTCTCAAAAAATCACCTACAAATACATGCATACACGTACACCAAAAATTCTAAGATATCAGTTCAAAAAATTTCACCTACATACATGACATACTGCAATGTTACCATAAAATTTAATGATGCTTTGGAGAAGATATCAATAAAGGCGAAATATTACGTCCCGCCAACCCACTTTCTGAAAGCATATCAGTGATGTATGAAATGTTTTCAGAGTATATCAACAATATATGAAACATTTTGAGTATATCAAGGGCGTGAGATGTGAGCTTGAGCATATCAATGACATATAAATATTTTGAAGTATATTAATATTTATGAAATGTTTCTAGTATATCAAGAGTTATTATGAAACATTTCAAAGCATATAAAATGGTAAAATTTTGAAACATATCAATGGCATAGAAAGCATTCTTCATAGTGTATTAATGGTATACGCAAGCATTTTAGCATATCAATGGCTTATGAAATGTTACTTGTTATTATTAATGGCATATGAAGCATTTCGCATATTATCATCAAGGGTGTAAGCGAAATATTTCTTTGTTAATATCAACAACTAATGAAACATTTCAGAATATATCAGGTGTATGAAATAAGCTTCAGAGTATATCAAGGGCGTGAGTGATATGTTTTTTTTTTGGAGTATGTAAATGACATATGAAACATTTTGAAGTATATCAATGGTGTATGAAATATTTTGGAGTATATCAATTGTATATGAAAATTTTTTTGCGCCATTACCAAAATCTAAACATATCAACACACGCCAGCCACTGAGCATAATTAACGCTACTGCTTAAAACATCTCCCTGTTACGTCAACGGTTTACGAAATGCTCTCGCATAATAATCAACCACATAGCTAAGTCATCGGAGCATAATCAAGGGCATGAAAATGCTCGGCATATTACAAACGACACATGAAACATCGAAAGATATCAACGGTGCAAGAAAACACTCTGAAAGCATATCAATACATACGAGAAATATTTTGAAGTATAATAATGGTATATGAAATATTTCAAATATAATAAAGAATAAATACAAAAATTGTATATTTCAAACATCATATTTGACGTGATATATTTATTTTATCTTAAAGTACATACCAAAAGCTTCTGGATATTATATCAAACACATAGATGGTGAAGTGATTATAACATAATATGGTCCAATCATTTCTTGAATGACCACCAAACATAAGTCAGAAATATTTCAAAGCATATCAATAGTATATGAAGCATTTTAGAACATATCAAAGAATAAATATGAAATGTAAGCTCAAACGTCGTGATTGACATAACATACATTTCGGGGCTTTTATCTGTGAAAGCACACAACCAAAGTTGGATATTGTGACATTAAACATATAGATGGTGGTGGATTATAATATATTATGGTTCATCTATTTTTGAATAACCATTAAATACAGCCTCTTGGTGTTAGGGAGTTCCATCCACCCATGTCTCGAAAGTGAAGTCATAGGGAGGCTTCAGTATCATGCTCTAAGCATAACTCTGTTTTAACATATCTAGCAAATGTTCACATTTATCCCACAAACATCTAGAGTACAAAGGGTACAGAACACAAAATTGGGACATATCGAAACATAAAATAATGGAATGCATGCCTATACGTAAACATTACGTATACAAATATGAACTTTATATACAGATTTGGGAGGCACATTAGTGACAGAGAGAAATTGGGCATAATAAGCTTAATTAGTGGTTGATAGTTATGGAAATTACTTTCTAAAGAGATGAAATAAGAGAATAGGCGAATCAACCTTCCCACCTCACAAACCCACAACGTTCCAAACCGCGAACCACCCACCACCCGCCACCTAACTTTGACAAATCCTGGCCTCTTATGAACAGAGTTTCAACAAGGAGCTATCAACACCTAGCAACCAGCGTCTATATCATTACTCTATTTCAGAATCACAGAGCTAACCTGAACAAATGATTCAACAGGGCATTTTATGCCCGAAATCTTTCAAATTATATATGCACAAAAAATGTACCAGTCAATTTTCCAATAAATCATGTTTCACATAAATCAAATTTTTGACAGAGTTACAAGAAAGTATCAAAGGTCAAACTAACACCTGGTGCTTCATAGATTTACAGGTCCGCTGAAACAATAACCACCTCATCTCTTATACTCAAATTTCAGCCCTCTTAATTTCATACTCATCAAGCACACACATTCCATACCTCTCAAATCATCAAGAAAGGTAATGAAGTAGAGTAACTACTAATGGCATGAGTTGACATGGGTCCACATACATCACTATGTATGAGTTCCAATGTTTTAGTGGTTTCTCCAGCCTTATTTAATAGAGGCATTAAGTTGATGAGTAGAAAGTAGTTAGAGTAGGATTTATATTGATTTAGATATCTATTCTTAGCAACTTTTGAATCTTCCTCATAGAGGACTGATGTACACCTACTGCATATCAAGCAACCTATGCCATCCAAAACCCACCCGCACCCCACAAGTGTCAAAAATGGACACTTCGCACAACAACTGGTGGTCGCCAAACAAACCAAGGCGGTCAGCTACTTAAGTCCACCAGCAGGCTTCCCATAAAGTCCTATTGTCATGTCCTCACAAACAAACCACATTCACCTGACAGATGTGGAGGAATATAATTGAGGGAGGGAATTTTAGAGTTTCTGAGTTCATTTTAGTGAGATTACAATTTTGTGCATTCAGAAGGTTTTGAAGATTTAGACAGTAGTTGCATTCTCATGTTCTTCTATATTCATTTGTCCTCTTGTTAGGGCAAGTTTCAGTAATTACAATTGTTAAAAAATCGCTACCACTCTGTCGTTATTCTACTCACTGCTGATTATCTTTTTTTTTTCTATTTCTGTAATTTTATAAATAGGTTTTGAGCTTTACATATACTACTGTAATTTAGTTATCCTTATTCAAAAAATCTAAAAAAAATTATTCTATATCACTGCTTAAACTTTTATCATAAAGCTTTATCTCTACGCATTTAAACATATTATAGAATATTCCAGCCGTGATATCACAATTGTTTTATCTATATTATTTTTTTTTTGTCTTAAATTTTCATAAAATTTTATGACAGCTTGACACTTCCTAACAGCAGATTCTCTATGCTCTCACTGAAAAACTTTTGTGACAGCTTTCCATAAATGACTGTTCTTTACATCCAATTTGCTATACTTGAAAGTAAATCTATGCTGCAGAAAATCAAGAAATGACATTGTTGTCATAACCCATCTATTTTCAACTCTTTTAATGAAATTTATACACTTCATAGATCATCTTAGCTTCCATTCAAGATTGATCTACTGGAGTGAAATTTAATTCTAGAAACATTCTTATGTTGTTGTAAATTTTATCGCGAAATTACTGAAATTTTTTTCATGAGAATTTGGTTATCTAATTTGTATCAATTTCCTTGTTGTTATATTTTACCGAAATTCTTGATTAAATTGGTCATACCTGCCGTAATATAAAACCAAGATTTTCATCACCCTTCCCTCAAATTTCAAGTTTTTATGAAATTTCACAAGCAGTCAGCTTATTTCTTCTAATTTACAATTTGCTCTACAAGACAACACATACCTACAGCAAATCTCCATTGATTTATATCAAACTTATGCTACCATCTACCACAAATCTAAAACTTTCATCCATAGCCCTTAAATCCTACTAAAACTATTACTTCAAATTCATAATTCTAAACAGTTTATAAATAAGTTTGCAATCAGAAGCTTCATATCTACTCAATCTTATCAACTTTTTTCACTATCACTTTCTCAACCTATACATACGCTCTAACCCGCCACAACAACAAAAGAGATCTTTAACATCACATAGATTTGAAGCATATACTATGGCATCTAAGAAGGCAATCAATTCTAACGCCCAGTTCTTAGAGGCATGAATGGAAGATAAGATTCGACACTTACCAACTTCAGTTTTGGGCTGACCACTCAAGCTCAAGAACATATCAAGGGGAGAGCTTGTTCAATTGGCTACCAAGCCCGGAGAGATGATTTCAAGAGGAAAGTGGAGAGAAAGTGGCGGAGGAGTTTTAAGGAGGGATGAAGAGTTGATGATCACTCGGCGCCTGCTCACCGCCCACCCCACAAATCCACCCCAAAACCCCATGCCTACAAATCACACGCTGTCACTGCATTCTTACCATCCACCCAACCGAAACCACACTGGCTACTACAAACTACAGTTGCAGGAATTCCATACACTACAAACCAACATGAACCATATGTTTATATCATTCATTACATAATTTTAACCAATATTCTCAAAATCATGAATATGAGAGGGCTTTTTCAAATATTTAGGATATATACTCTAGATGCATTAAGGATACATAAAAGGGAATTTATAATATTAAATATATTGCATGAAAGATTTGCTCTGGGTACTCTTTTCAGAAGCTTCCCTACCTCAACCCAAACTTTTGCTATTTCCCAGTGTTTACAAGCTATTCAAAAAATTTATAGTCAACAAGTATATAAAAGTCAAAGCTGCATTAAATATCACAGCAAAGAGGAGTGACAGTTTTTTTTCAAAACAAAATAAGGTATCAAAACACAAAGCAAAGATACAAGATGAAACAGACACAAAGCAGCCGAATGCAGAATTATGACAAATATTTCATTCAAGCATGTTTGTTCATATAATCGACCATGGGTAATTGAGCATATTCCATGGTATATGGTACTTTCAAAGTATAACAAAGACTTATAATATTGAAAACATATCAAAGAACAAAATGACAAAGTTTCAAAATGTCATATGACGACATCTATTTCAATCATCCGTTACTACGGTTGACAGCCAAGCTTCGACATCAAGACAAACAATACAAGGCAAAGTGATCATAACACACGTCCATCCACTTCATGAACCACCAAACACAAGTCTCCCACGCTCATTTGTACCCATCCACCAACGCCCCGGCGGTAGTCACAAAATGCTAAGAGCACGCTCTTAAAGACAACCCTCATAGAATGAGGATTTGAGAATATTAGGGAGATGGATAGGAGAGATTGAGGAGAGGGAATATTGAAGGTGCCTTTTCGAAATAATACGAGCAAAACATAATTTTTTCACAAATGTATTCAGATTTAAAAGGAACAAAAGTAAGAGCATAAAGATTTTAGAAATCATTATATAGCTCAATTAAAATAAAAGTTAGATGAATTCACTGTCCAAAGAAATGAAATCGAAAAAAGGCACATATCGAAGCAAATACTTAAATAATGGATACAAGCCAATCATTATGATGCAAAATATGAACTTTATATGATAGCTGCAGATGCATTAAATAAATAAAGAACAAAAAAAGTGATGGAAATCTTCAACTTAGTTAAACCATATACCCCAATAGCTAAAGAAGAGCTATGATACATATGAAATGCAAATTGACCCTCCAACGATTTGAAACAAGATGGATCAAGACCAAGATCGAGTTAGAAAACCATTCCAACCACACAACCAAATTGGTGCAACCTGACGAAGCCACCAGAACAGCACTCCCTGACCCTAAAAAACGCCACAAACCAGCTTCGATAAGCCGGAAAAGGAAAAAAACAAAGATTTTTCTTGGTTTTGAACGCCACAAAACATAAATGCTTGATAAGTCCAAAGTTCATGCAAGAACTTAAAAACAAAACATCATCGCAAGTTGTAAGTCAATATATTTCTCCAAAATGTCTCCTTACAAAGAGAGTTAGCTTTGTGAGTATATAGTACAAAGGCAAGTATAAAGGAATGAATATATTAAATGACATTTATTTTAATGTATGAATGTAGATTACTTCATGAATTTTACATTGAATTAGAGCCTCAACAATCATTCACTAAATGTGCCTCCTCAAACCCCACATACGTCCAACATGGCCACAATGACCTCATCTCCTCTCAAAGACGCACAAAATCCATCCCTCTCCGGAACTTCATGATGCTGACTTGTTTGAATCAAAGCTGATTATTTTAGGCACTTCTGTATCCATAGAACCTTGGACTGCTCTTTTGACTAGCTTTGCCCTTCCAAAATGCCTTCTAATAAACAAGTTAAGGCTTCTTTTCATCCCTTTAGTTTTCGCTTCTTGTCATTGGTCCTTGATGAATAGTTAAAGGGTCTTTAGCAGAATTATAATCAATCCTGCTCATTTATATCATTCCCCTTTCCTTGAAAGCGATTCGGCCCTCGGACTGTCTTCATCACTCCGCATAAATAGTATAAATATGAAGGGCTTAAGACATATTTGGGAGCTACTTCAGGGGAGTGAAAGAGAGGATGAAGGGGATATTTTAGAGAGAAAGTGATGGGCGCAGGGGGCTGGGGCCCATTATGCAGTTTAAGAGATGGAACAGGGAGAGGAGTAGGGACAGAGTGGATGTGAGGGCAGTGGAGGCTTGGTGAGGAGATGGCGAGCCCGCCCACCCCAAACCCCTACCATCCCAGTCAGAAGTTTTGTACCTAATTCTTGTTCCAGGTATATGGAACTACATCTTTATTACTATAATTGTTTTGAATGCTATGTATCTTATTTTTTTGAAAATAGCTCCAGAATATGTGTTGTATCATTCAAGGTGAATAAATAAAGATCTTATAAACTTGCTAATAATAACAAAATAATCTTCTCCTTTTTGACTTTTGTAAACCTAAGACAAAGCCTATGGATGAGACAACTAAGGTTTACTTAGTTATTGTGGGAAGAGGAGTATATAATCTATGAGGTATTATTTTAGATTAGCTGTGAGCCAGGTAATGTATTTCTATATAATTTCAACATTTTTTTTCTATGTGGTTAAAAGAAATGATTACTTAACACATCTAAAGCTTTTCTAATCCTGAAATGCCTATCAAACCCACCAAATCCTCACGAAACACCGAGAACACACAACCATTTCTCGAAAAGAAAACCCAAATAAACTCATGTCCCATAGAATTATTTTATTTTAGCGAGAAGCTTTTGATAAGTAGTGATTACAATTTATTTTGTATGCTTAAGGAGTTTTGTTTTGAGATATGCAGTGATTTATGATGTAAGGATTTCTTAGGCCAAAGATAGGCAGCAGGTTTTAACATTTCTATAAAAGTAAAATTTGTTATAGTTGTAGTGGCATTTTCATTTGTTTTAAGCATTAAGACATGTATTGTTTGTTTTTGTATATTTTCTACTTTAGTTTCATTGCAGATACATTTACTTTAAAGTTTTAGTAAGCCAGTAGTAAGTAGCAGTGAAGGAAGTGAGTTCTGGTAACAGCATTATTTTAGCAGCTTCTTCATCTAAATCCTATTATTTTATGCATTCAGTTATTGGTGCAAGCAATTGCAGAAAAATCCCACGAATCTTCATAAAAGCTAGCAAGACCATGAAAACTTCTAACATCACTAACACTAGTAGGTTTTGGCCAATTCCCTAATAACTTTCACTTCTTTTTTCTTGATCAACATGTATCTCTTTTATCATTAACAACATATCCAAGAAAAGCAATTTTATTAGTGCAAAAGTACATTTCTTTATATTAGCATATAACTCTTTTCTTCGTTTAAGCACATCAAAATAGCTTTTAAATGTGTTACGTGTTTCATCTAAACTTTACAGAAGCATAAAAAGAGATTATCAAATAAACTACTACAAATTTTCTCCAATATAAGGAATGTAAAATATGATCCATTAATTCATGAAAGTACTAGGTGCATTAGTTAGACCAAAAGGCATAACCAACCATTCATATAAAACCAGTTTAGTTTTTAAAAGCGTTTTCCATTCATCACTCTTCATGCATTCTTATTTGATGATATCCAGATTTAAATCACTTTTGAAAACACACAAGAACTATGTAATCTATCCAAATATATCATTCCAGTTTAGAATAGGATGTCTTATATTTCTTTATCAGGATTTTGTTGATGGTTCTATGAATCACGCCACATATTCTCCATGATCCATCCTTTTAGGCACCACCGGTATCAGAACCGTGACATGGACTCATGCTTTCGTACATAAATTTTTTTTCATATAAGCTCACTCTATTTGTTTTGGATTTCTGGTCTCTTCGCTGCATCTATATATGCTGGCTTATTGGTATGCTTGCACCTGGAATGAAATCAACTCTGATGCTCACCTCTAACTGTGGCAAAACCATTAGGAAACTTCTTCTCGGTGAAAGAGATCCTCATTTTCTTGCAAAAGATCAACAATAACACTAGGCAAACTTTGTCAATTTTGTTAGAAGTAATCAAAACATCCTGTACATAAGGTTGAAGTAAGTACGTCATGAAAGCATAGCTTTTTTCACATCACTACTTATTTTGTATAAACACTTCATTTTTTCCACTAAACTTTTGTTTTCTTCTCCTCCTTGTATTTCTCTCCTAATATTTTATTTTCATAAGCATACTCCTCACTTCATTACCAACCATCAGCTTCTTTTTTAAAAAAAAGCTTTAATGTGGAAAGAGATGAAAGTTTTGTATAGAAGGAGGTGGGGAGTGGTTTTGGGGCTTGTTTTAGGTAGGTGTTTGTTGGAGTGTTTATTTAGGATAGTATACTGAATGACAGGCATGCTTATTGAGGTAGGAGTTTTTTGTTAAGAGGTGGATGAGAGAGAAGAGATATATTTAATTTTGTTTAGATGGCGATGATCACCCGCCCACTACCTCACCCACCAAACCAAAACTCGCGCCTCAAACGCCGACAAAGTACTACCTGGCAACTCAACGTACAACCTGCCGCCAAACGTCTACCGTCTCACCGCTACCATCATTTTCACGGTACCAGTATGCGTTGAACAATCTGTATTTTCACTTTGGCATACTTATATCACTTGGTATCTCAGAATGTTCATCATCCCTTCACCTCTGTGACTTACACCCAATCCCTCAAGATCACAACTCTTTATTAGACATTCACGCGTCATTACGTCCAGCCCAAGCACCAAAACACTTCTTACCAAATTCCCAGTTTGGATTGTGCAGACTCTCACCTACCCCCTGTTGCCCAATCATTTCTACCCAGTCTCATCAATTTTAGGCTTAAATAAATGGGTTTGATATTTTATTTCATTTGATGGTAGAGACTGACAGATGGAATTATATTTAGTGAGCAGCTTACTCTGATATGGCTGTTATTCACTATATATTTTCAATTTCATATAATGTTGTACTCCTAAGATTGCAATACTTTGTTTAATTCACTTAGGGAATTTGTTAAGTAGGTTTCACGATTTTCATTCACACGTTCCTCACCGTCCACCGCGACACCACCCAACCGCTAAACCCCGTGCCCGCCCGAAACCCAGAGTGGATAATTTTCCAGGATGAGCTTATTTCTAATTGTTTCTACAGTTTTTTACTATTTCATTACTTTTAGGCATTACTGATCTCTACTAAACAGTATAATAAAATTAACAGTGCTTAGTTTTACTTTTTTTTCAGAAGTTAGATATTTAAATATTTATTCTACTTCTTGTTCTCTACTCAAATAAGTATTCGATTGTTTCTTCCTTTGAAAAGAAGGAATTTTTCATTTTTGATGTCGCTTATAAAGCTGCCTACACTGACAAATGCTCTCTTTCTCTTGCTTTTATTCTTTGATATTATTTTGAGCTACTTTAGAGGTCTTTGGTTATTATCTACGCTATCGCTACCATTGAGAGCCCATTTCATTGATAAAGGTTGGTTGTCTCCCACGCCGTGGTTCACCTTGCACCATTAATTGCATCATCATGCCTTCTAGATGATCTCTATATCTCCATCACTTGAACACACGCTCAAATCATTGTCGCATCGGTTGAACTAAAAAAGATCATTGGATGGAAGAACTCGCTTTATCTTTAGATTACGTATACACCTGAAAAACAAAGTTAGAACAACTCACCAACACTCCTCTAATGCTTTTTTTTTTTTTTTTTTTCCATCAGATTTGATTCACATCACTCATGTTTCACATAATTTTTTTTTTTTGGCTTTTCTATATTGATCTTACCACTCTTGCCTTTTACCTCTTGTTTTGTTATTTGAGTTCTTAGATTAACTAAGGTATTCCAAACAAATTACCCGATTATATAATTCAAAAAAAATAGTGAACAGATTTCTTTAAAAAAGCAAATAAAAGATAGACCAATTTAAAGTATGTGGCTTTTACCAGGGTAAGACATTGTGAAGGAGAAGATAAATAAGAATTTGAAGAATAAGACAACTAGTTTTGTGTATATTGAATTCGCATGCATGGATGGATTTTGATGCAGCCTTGATTTTTTTTTTTTTATTCTTTGACTTTTTTTTATACTATAAAGTGCGGAATTACAAATAAGAATTGGTACACAAGAAGTAATAATAAAGTATGAAAGAAGAATACAAATATAGAGTATACAAAGAAGAAGAAGAAAAGAAAATTTAAAAGATAGTACAATAGATATGATGCAAATTCAAATTTGAGTTGAATCCTTTGAAACAAGATGATCGTTCAAGATTGAAAGTTAGGAAAACCATTCTCAATCACACAATCACCGAAAATTCTGATGAAGTACCAGAACAAAGCACTGACTCCTTTAAAACCACAAACCACAGCTGTGAAGAGAGGATAGTTGAAAGGAAAATAAAGATTTTGTTTGAACGCTACAAACATAAATGTTTGATAAGTCCAAAACATGTAAGAACTTAAAATAAAGACCACTGTGTTATAAAAAATTCCAATATACTTCTCCAAAATGTCCTCATTGTTATTAGCTTCCTGTTTATATAGCACAAAAAGGCAAAAGCATAAACAACGAACATAATAAATGACATTTATATTCCAATGAATGTAGATTACCTTGCGAATTCCATATTGAATTGTTTTTGAATAATTATTCATGAATAAGCCTACAAATCCTGACATGGTCCAATATAGTCATCGACCTTTATTCTTCAAAATGGCTAAAATTCATCCTTCTCTCAAGGTTGAATTTCTCTTCATGATGTTGACTTATTTGAATCGCGATTACCCTCAACCAACCTTAACGCCTTTACCAGCTTGCCCTTCCAAATGCCTCTAACAAAACAAGCCAAGCTCTTCATCCCTCAGCCTCTGCCGGGTCCTGACAACAGTTAAAGTGCCCCAAGCAATCATAATCAACCTGCCTACTAACAAAAGCACAGAACCTGCACAAAGCTTAACTGGAAGCATATTCACAAAATCACCTCCAAACATACAGCAAACAAGAAAGCCAAAAATTCCGACCAAAGCCGGGATTCTCACAACTGAGATAGAGGATTGATAATTTTAATTATAGAGCCATGAGGTATAATTAGGTTATAGAGAGAGCATTTAGAGGTAAATTGAAAGTGAGAGAATTTGGTTAGGGGAGTTATAAATAATTTTGTAGTAAAAGGTCTGAAAATATTAGTTCTTGCTTTACTGGAATCTATAGGTTGATGTGAAAGTAGATGTTTCTAGTTAGTAATTGTATTCTTAAAAAAATTTCTAAATCAGGTTTCATACATAAAGAATCTGAGCCTAGCTTCGAATAAATTATATGCCAGGGCGAATCCGAGTCTCACAGCAGAAAGTTATAAGCAGTTAAGCAACAAAGAGGTGCTCGTGAAATTTCAGTCCCTATTTTGCAGAATCTATAGGGTTAATTTAAATAGAAGTCTTAGAAAGTACTTAAACTCCAAATCATCTGATTATTAGTATCAAAAAATAAAGATTTTTTTTTCGTATACTTGGAAAATACTGTGGATTTTTTCTAAATCAGAGTTTATTACAAAATGTTATGACTGAAACATTGTATAGAGGTCAGATTACCAAAAAATTACAGATTCATATTTTGTATCACAACTTAAAGATCTGTTCTCAGTTGAAATCTCAAATTTTATAAAATAAAAATAGAAACAGAGATTACGCTACTGGATGGGTTAGAACACTTGTTTTAAAATTATTTGAATCCCAAATGTGGAAATTGATGAAAACTTTCAAGCCTTCTTTTTCTTCTTCTTCTTCCTTCTTCTTCTCAAACCTCGTCGTTGGCTGCAACTTTTCATGTTTGTTTTCTTTAACCTTTCATCTAGTTCTTTTTTTTGCTTTAAGCATGTTGCAGCATCATGCATGCATGAAAGGGGCTAGGTGTCATCTTTAGGAGTAAAATATAAGTGGCACCATTAGTTAAAGTAGTGACACATGTCCACTATTTTTTTAACTTAAATCTGAATCTTTCATAAATTATATCAAACTAATATTACTTAGGTTCTTATTATAACTTTTATTATATAATATTATTTATTATAAAATAATTATTAAATAATCTTATTTTAAAATAAACTTTTACTAATTTTTCACAAAAATGGGGGATGTTATAGTTCTCATGATTGATCCCCACAACTACCCATTTAGTGTAAGTGACCTTGATGGATGAAGGAACCGACATTGATCTCAAAGGCCACAGGCAATATTTTCGACTACAAAAACCGTGGACTCATCCATGCAGAAAATTATGGTTATACAT